>JAAALK010000080.1:74225536-74401995 GCA_019279435.1 Zizania palustris
AGTTAGCTGCTTTCGGCCACATAGGCAGAAAGGCTAACTTCCGTCGGCTATGGTCAAAGCCGACGGAAGTTAGCTGGTATTTTTTTGTTTTTTTTGGTTTCCCCTATTCACACTCACATCCAAACACAATTTATCATATTCACAATACACATCTAAATTCACATTTCACATCCAAAATCACATTCAACATTCACATATAACATCCTCTACCATAATATACTCTCACCATTGTTGAATTAGCAATTGCATTAATTCACAACAACACTCAAAAAAATTCATAAACTTGTTGAGACTGGCATTGTTTCTTCTTGGAAAATAAGCATCAGGTTACATGTAGCAAACGAGCAACAAGTTTCCATAATCTAAACAAACAGAAATAACAAACTGTTCTTGCCATAGTTGTTACGGCGGCGCGGCGAGGCGCTGGACCACCTTCACACCTTTTAGGCGAGTATGGCGTGTGGCGAGGCGACACCATACTCACTTCACAGATTTTGTGGCAACATTCAGTGTTACAAATCGTCCAATTAATCACGATTAATCGGCCTGGTCGTTTTCCTGGCTACGACTAGGTGCTCCGACCCGACTAGAGCGACCAGAAATCTGGTCGTCCGACTAGTCGTCGACTAGTCGCGACTAATCGGCCGATTAGTGACATTTTGGTGACCAGGAGAGAAGGGCAACCGACGGGGAAGGCAAAGACTAGCCGGAGGGTGCTGATGGGGAGGAAGAGAAGAAGGCGCCGCCGGCGGGGGGGCGGGAGCAAGAGGAGAAGCCGGCGCCGACGGGAGAAGAGGAGAAGGCGGCGCCAGCGGGAGCTGCGGCGCACATGATCTGTGAGGGAGATCTATGGCGGTTGTTTGGGAGAGGGAGATGTGAGGAGCTAGGGTTGTGGTGGCTGTGAGGGAGGGGAGATGTGAGGAGTGAAGCTAGGGTTAGTTAATGGGCTTGAGCTTTTCAATTTTATTTTTGGGCTAATAAGTAATGGCTGGAAATTTGGCCCATACCTGGATATTTCTTGTCATATACTATATAGTGTATATATATAGTATGTAAATTTCCTAAAATATATGGAATAATTAAATAGAACGACCAAAATCGACTAATCGCGATTAATCGCGATTAGTTTTCTGGTCGGTACCATGACGACTAGGTTCGACTAGGTGATTTGTAAACATTGACTGCAAATATGGTTACAACTTACAACTACAGAGTAACATAATTAAAAATAATAATCCATCACAGTAGTTGCAGAACTTGTCTTCACATAAGTGTATATGGCACAATAATTTTGGAACAACAGGAATTTAAGCACATTCATCATTCATTCATCAACTAATTATTAAGCACATTACTCAAGAACTTAAACTAGTGGCGGCGATGGGCGGCGTACTTACTTGATCGACGGGCGGCGACGGGCGACGACGATGGGCGACGATGACGGGCGACGACGACGGGCGGTGAGGGGCGACGACGGGCAGCGGCCGGAGGGGGCGGGGTGGTGGCGGCGCGGGAGGCGGCAGCGGCGTCGGCGGCGGCTGGCCAGAGGCGGCGGGGAGGAGCGGCGCGGGCGGTCGGCGTGGGAGGCGGTGGCGGGCAGCGGGCGCGCGGGACCGAGCGGTCGGCGGTGGCCGACCAGAGGCAGCGGGGGAAGCGGCGCGGCGTCGGCGTGGGAGGCGGTTGTGGGCGGCGGGCGCGCGTGATCGGGCGGCCGGCGGCGGTGGTGGTCAGCCGGCGGCTGCCGGAGGTGGCGGTTGGCGGCGGGAGGCGGCGGGCACCGAAGGCGGCGGCGGAGAACAGGCCGGGCCGGGAGCGCGCGTACAGGAAGTTAGGGCTCCCTCTACGCGCGCACAGTTGTGGAAAAATCCCCTAACTTCCGTCGGCCAACATTAAAGTCGACGGAAGTTAGTTAACTGACGAAAAAGTTCTATTTTGTTGTAGTGATAACTTCCGTCGGCGATATCTAGCCGACGGAAATTAACTATCTTTCGTCGGCGGTCGACGAAAGTTAGCTAACATCCGTCGAAACGTCTCCGTCGGCCAAATGCCAACGGAAATTAGTGTTTTGCCGACGGAAGTTAGCTTTTCCCGTCAGCTTTGGCCTAAACCGACGGAAGTTCCTTGTTTCTTTAATGAGATCAATTAATGGGGACCGACGGAAGTTCCTTGTTTTCTTGTAGTGAGATCAATTAATGGTACATGCAGGGAGTAGCTGACATACATGGATAGACTCTTGCTGCTGCTGGCCTAATCCTCGATTTCAACTGCTATGGTTTCAGATCTTCACCTAGCTAGGGAACGAGCCATCCTATACGTTTGGAACGAGCCATCCTATACTACTCGTCTGCGACAGGTTAGCCATACAGTTGCATTTATTCTTCTGAAACTGCTGCGAATTTCTCCTACAGGTTATGATAGGACATGTGTGTTCCTCAGAAGTTCCAGATTTCGCTTCGCCTTCGATGCAATGGTTTGTTTCAACTTTCGTCCGATGATCGAGACGGCTTGCGGAGTTGTTGGAGTGATCAATCTCCACGTGTTGTAATTAATTCTGCAACGCTAACAACCTGACAATATCAGTGCTCACTGCTCCTGGAGAAGATTGGTGATTTTCTTTAAAAAATCTAGACAAAATTCAAGAAATTAATAGTAATATATTTTTGAGCTTTCTCATAGTTAGTACGTAATTAATCATGCTGTAATAAGCTTCAGCTGAAACAGCTGGTTCGAACGGGCCATGAAGAATAAATCAATGCTTCGACATTCCTTTTTCTCCATGATGTTCAGAGCAAGCGACGACCGATCAGATCGACATGGTGACAAACTGACAACGATACCACGGAGAAATGGAGCGTCATCGCCGTGATCTTGGACTGCAAGCTCCATGGCGTATGCAGCAGAAAAAGGACGGCGGCAGGCCTCAGACCGTGCGTTTCCGATGTTCCTGTGTCGACTGTTGAAGAAGCAGACGCAGCTGGGAACAGAGCTTCAAAGGTTCAGACCTTTTTAACCACTTTGCGGTGCATTCTAATCCTAGCTTTACAGCTTTATAGTACAGTACTAGAGTGCGTCTTCCGAGTTGATTCGAAGAATAACTATTTTTTTATTGTTCATATTTAGGGTATTATCGTCATTTACGAATTTACATTGATCCGTTAATTTGCCGTCCCTCTTTCATGCCATCATCTTCTCTCTAACACATATGTCGTATATTTATAATTTCATCATCCTACATCTTTTATTTTTGAATGATTTTATACTTTTAAATATATCTAAAACCAATTAACACAATCCATCACTATCATGGTGCATGACGCACCCTGAAAATAGATAACTTGAGGATTGGTGTTAACTGTGAATCGACTACCCTGTAAACCCCGCGATATTATTACTACGAAGGAAAATCAAAGATCAAAACGTCTAGTTCAAATTCTATTGCTTCATCCGAGGGTTAGTTATGAACACCAATTTAATATTTTCCATTACAATATTAAATGGTTGATTTAATTTTTAAAAGACAAATTCTTAAAATTTGACTAAACTTATAACATATATCAACAACCACAATGTCAATTAATTTTATTAAATATATTTTAAAATATGTATTAATTAGACATTTATTAGATATTATAAATATTTATACATTTTTTGAATGTGATCGTAGTTAAAGAGGTTTAGCTTTAAAAAAGTCAAACTAATTATAATATATCATTTTTTCTTCGCGAAGGCATTGGCTTTGGCTCTGTTTGGAGCAGGCCCGCCACGAAGTAATAGTTACTAGCTAAAAATAGCTTTAGTCTATCCAAATAGGCTAATCGGTGAACTAAGTATTAGTTCCTTAGCTAGCTGACTAATGGTTAGCATAGTTTTTTTGTGGACTAATGGTTAGCATATAACTAATTTTATACTATTTTGCCTATTCAGGAGTTACGGTGAAGATTGTGGGCCTCATGGTTCTCAGATGATGATTGATTGTCACGGAAGAGAAGATGAGGAAGTGTAGACTGATAGTAGCCTAGATGAGAAGTCATGTTGAAGATCATGGGGCCTCATGGCTCCAGAAGTGATTGATGATTGTCAACAGACATCAAAGTGAGAAGAGAAGATAAGAGGAGACGAGACCTGCCGTGTCTGTGCTGTGTCGACATAGGTACACGGCGGCTGAGCGACTTCCGGCAGAGGGGCCGCGGAGTCGGGCCGGCCCAATCGAGGTACATGGGCTAGGAGTGGTCAGGGGATCCACTAGTCTGTTTACCGGGATTGACTCAGGTACACGGGCGGCGAGCGATTGCCGTGCTACAGGAGCCGCGGAATCGGGCCGGCCCAATCCCGGGTACCCGGTTGCGAAGACGGTGGACGCTTTGTCGGTTTTGGCGCAAAACTGACGCCCAATCCAGACTGCTGATCTGTGATCGAGCCGTCATGAAGCGAAGCGTAGCTGCTATAAAAGCTCTACATCAGGACAGTTATCTGTGTTTAGGATTTTACCATTTTGCTTTTAGGCCCATAGTGTGTTGGTTGAGTCTGTAAAATCCTAAGGCATATAGTCTTATTCTATTTTTATTTCAGCGTCTGTTAAACCCTAAGGGTATTTTTTGGTTTTTCCTAGTCTATTGGGCTGCCTATAAATAGGGCCCCAATACCTAGGTTAGGGTCAACTCACTTGCAATTGAAAATCAGAGTTCACTTTACCATTTTGTCTCAATCCTGCGCTGTTGTCTTTATCCTTGAAAATCATTAGCCGACCGCCATTGTTCTTGCGATTCAATCCACTGCAGCAGGGCTTCCTATGATGGCACATGGCATCGAGAGCTGGGGGACTGGACGCGCGCAAGAGCTGGCAGGCACACAGCAGCGCAGGTAGACCACATGCAGTGCCAGGATCCCTTGCATGCTGAGCAGCGCTCCAGGGCGGTGTAATCACACGCATGGAGAACCGCCCCTGGTTTTCTCTAGGAGTTCTTTTCAACGCTATTTTTTCTTGATCGGCCAGCTGAAACCAGTAAGGCACGTCATTCGAGAGGCGCTCGGTGCTCGCGTGTGTGCAACTATTTTCCGGGAGCTGTTTCTCCTTCTTGTTGTGTTGCGACGCGTGGCCTAGAGGCTGTCGTTCACATCGCTGGCGTGTTGGAGCAGTTGTTGCTTGGCCTATGTTTCTCCAATCAAGCAAGGGCGCGTGGAGCTCTAGTCTTCGCTGCAGCGAGGCCTACGCGTGGTGTGCAGCGAGGCCTGCACGTGAAGCAGCCCTCGACAGGCAACAACGTGCAGTGCGGAGGGGTCTAGAGGTGGCGCAGACTTCAGCGTCGTTGGCTTCTCTAGGCCAGAGTAGGCTTCGGCGAGCAGAAGCTCTGGCTTTGCTACGGCTTTGCTGTGGCTTCGCTGAAGCAGACTTCGGTGGCTACAGGCATAGGCTCGGCAAGTACTGAACAGGAGACAACTTTCAAACAGTAAAACTCCTCCTTGATTTGCGTGTACTAGCATTTAATTTCTGGAGAGATTTAGTTGCTGCAAGGACTTTATATCTGATTGCACTAGGTTTGGCCTTTATATGTTTCCGTTTATTAGTGCATGTTTCATCTGTATGCGATATTTCGCATATACAGTTGTTTAGTCTGGTGAAAATGCCTGTTAGTTGAATGCCTGTTGATTTGCCTTGAAACACTTGTTGGTGTCTTTTCGATTAGGACACCGGTCATTTTAAGCTAGATTATTTTTAGCATTTTAGACTTGTTTTCTTTTATGGATTGTCTGTTGAGGTGCGTTGGGTATTGGGAGAAGGCCATTGATTCGAAAGAATTTTTAGGCGCCCCTTCACCCCCCTCTGGTCGCAGTACTCTTGGTCCTACACGTGGTATCATGAACCTGGTTAGGGTTTTCCATACCTTAACCGGTTCTAACCCAAGGTTAGTGATCATGTATTCCTCTGGTAAGGTCATGTACCTTGAAGCTTTTGGCTACAATTACTGGGAAGACCTCGCATGCGAGCCTATCTCAAGAGCCAGAGCTCGGACATTTGGGATATTTGTGTTCACGACACTTTTACTGTGCTTCCAGTTGCTAAGCACACTTCCCCCGAGTTAGTCCGCCCAACATCAAAAACAACAACAAGGTGAGGAGCCATGCTGAATAGCGTGGGCATCATGGCTCCAGAAGTGATGAGTCATTGTCAACGATAGTCAAAGAGGACAGAAAAAGAAGAGATCTGTTGTTTCATAGGCCGCGTGTGACTCAGGTACATGGGCAGCAAGCGACTGTCGGGCAGAGGAGGCTGCGAAGTCGGGCTGGCCCAATCCGGGTACATGGGCCAGAAGAAGTAGAAGACCCACTGGGATGTTGACCAGGGTTGACTCAGGTACACGGGCGGTGAGTGTTGCCGGGCTGAGAGAGCTGCGGAATCGGGCTGGCCCAATCCGGGTACCTGGTGCAAAGTCGGTTAGAGGCTTTATCAGTTTCGGCGCAAAACTGACAACCGTCGATCTTGTATCCGACTGTCCAGAAGAGAAGCCGTAGTCGCGTACGAAAGCTTAGCTTCTGGATAAGTCATCTGTAACTCTAGGCCCACAGCAGTCAGTCGTGTCTGTAAAAATACCTAAGGGCAATAGAGTTTTTTTCCTTTATTCTTGCGTCTGTAAAAACCCTAAGGGGCTGGTGGAATATTCTTAGCATTGGGCAGCCTATAAATAGGACCTCAATCCATAGGTTGGACTACCCTTTTGGCTGAAATTAATTATACTCTTTTGGGTCACTTTTTTGTCTCTTGCCTTGCCTCTCTCCTCTTCTGTTCATGCTTGCGCCGCCAGGCATTTTTGCCCTGCTTTATTGCCTTGCATTTATTGTTGCAGTGAAGCTTCTATTCTCAAATCGTGTGCAGCAAGCCGCAGGTTTTTAATGGCTTCATTTCATTCGCACAACAAGTTTTTCCATGGATTTTGAGGCTTCGGAAGCTTCTGTTGCGTGTGTTCTTCACGCAAGTAGTACTAGTTCTTGCTGTAGCAGTAGTACTACTCCACTGTAGCAACAGTACACTGCGCCAGCTTTTTGCTTTCTACTGCACAGCTTTTTGATCGAAGTTGACAGTCCCGAGTAACTTTTTCTGACTGTTTTCTGGCGAAGCCACCCTCACTATTCGAAGCCCCTCAGCCTCCGTGAGGCAGGCTTCGATCGGATATACTCGAAGGCTCCGTTTGAACTTCGAACTTCGTTTTGTGTTTTGTGTTGCTAGCTTCGAAGTACTTTCTGAACGGACAGCGTCACATACTTCGAACGACAGTGCGAAGGTACTCCGTCTCTAGCTGTTCGAAGTCCACACTTCGATAGGATTCGAAGTTGGCTTCGAAGCTTGTCGTTCTGTCAGGCTTCGCTCTGGTTTCTTGTGTCGTGTCAGCCTTCGCCTCTCTTTTCGAAGCTTGCTCTTTCGAAGGTAGAGTGTAGGCTTCGAATTTGGTGCCTCTATCGTGTAACAGGCTTCGCTTCTTTGTTCGAAGCTTGTCTGTCTGTGTGTTGTGTCGAAGTTTTCTGTTCGAAGGTTTGGCTTCGGAGTACTTGGTTCGAAGCTGTGTTCGAAGTCTTGCCTTCGAAGTACTCACTTCGAAGCAAGCTCCGATTTTCTCATACTTACCTTCGAAGCACACTTCGATTCCTACCTTCGGCATTTTCACAACACCTTCGACACACTTCGATTCCTGTCACCTCCGAACTAGACTTCGACCAGCGAAGTAGACCTTGACCTCCGAAGCAGGCTTCGGCCAGCGAAGCAGGCTTCGATCTGCGAAGCAGGCTTCGATCTGCGAAGCAGGCTTCGTTGAGTTTCAAACAGGAGACATATTTGAACAGGTAACTTCTCTTATCTCTCATAGTGCACCAAGGTTGCTTTTCTGAGAAGTTTGTCTTGCCTAGTCTTGCATATACTGTTTATCTGTCTATTAGCACTGCCTTGATAGTACTCTGTTTGTCATCAGCTGCTTCTAGGCTAGATACTTTTAGACTTAGGCTATCTGTATATTTTCTGTTACTTAGTCTTTTGAGGTGCGTTGGGTATTGGGAACAGGCCATTAATTCGAAACAATTTTTAAGGTGCCCATTCACCCCCCTCTGGTCGCTACTTTCGGTCCTACAAGTGGTATCAGAGCTTGGTTAGGGTTTTTCCATACCTTAACCGGTTCTAAACCCCGGTAGTGGACCATGACGTCTTCTGGCAAGGTCCCGTCCTTGGAAGCCTATGGCTATAACTATTGGAAGACTCGCATGCGAGCCTATCTCATGAGCCAGGGTTCGGACATTTGGGACATTTGCGTTCACACCACGTTTGTCATATTGCCAGTCACTGAGTAGGGTACTGCTGGTATCATTGCTCAGCATCTGAGCAACAGTAAGGCTGTGAACATTCTGTTTTCTGGTTTAGGTCCCACTGAGTTTGAGCGTGTGAGTCATCTCTCCACTGCGAGAGAGATCTGGGCTACCCTCAAGGCACACCATGAGGGAACAGCACAGGTCAAGGCTCAGCTCTATCAGACCTACCGGCGTGAATATGAGAATTTCACATAGAAGCCGGGTGAATCTGTTGAGGCTCTGTTTGGTCATTTTCAGTCGATCATAAACAAGCTTCGAGACAACAAGGCTGAGGGAGCTCAGTTAGTCTCAGATCACGAGCAGGCGCTCAAGGTTCTCCATACCTTGGACCCAAAGATCTGGGAGATCAAGGTATCCTCTATCGTTGAGAGCACTTCTTACGATACCTTGACCATTTCTGAGTGTTTAGCAAGCTGAAGGCCACTGAGGTAGATATCCAGCTAAGATTAAATCTCACTGGTTCTGGATCAAAATATCTGGCCCTTGCTACACCTTCTGTTGATCCCTCTGCTGTGAGCTGTGCTGGGTTCTCCCTTGATGTCTATCACTAAGGACCAGCTTGAGTCTTTGGGAGATGATGATTTGTGTCTCTTTAACAACCGGGTGCGTCGGTCTATGACAAGAGAATGTTCAAAAGACACGACACAAAATCCGGATGCTTTGAGTGTGGTGATCCAGGACACTTCATCGCCGACTGCCCCAAGCGCAATGGACACAAGAAGGGCACCGGTGGCAGCTTCCACGACTCCGGCAAGCACGAGAGGTTCATCCTTCAACAAGGGCAAGCCGAAGACCAGATTCTTCAAGAAGGCCCTGAAGGACTACCGGCGAGAGAACAAGAAGCGTGACAAGGCCTTCTTTGCCGAAATGGAGAAGAGTTACTCCAAGCGGATCCACGTCTTCTTCCTCTTCATCGAGCTCAAGCGATGAGGAGATCGCCATCAGGAAGGGGAAGGACAAGGACGATCCGGCGGGCCTCTGTTTCATGGCCTTCGGAGACAAACCGAAGAGCCGCTCCACACCAGCGCCGAAGATCCCGCAAGAGCTTCTATTCAATGGCTCTTGGGGATAAGGAAGAAAAGAGCTCCTCCAACGACGACAACGAAAAGGTATCATCCTATGAGCGCGAAATCGTTGATTTACTTGAGAGCAATCATCAGGAGTTGAAATATCGGGAAAAACTGCTTAGGGGGGCTAAGAAGAGGATAGATGAGTTAGAGAGTGAGCTTTGCCGTAGCCAACGGCAGAATTGAGAGTCTATCTTCTTCCCCTTGCTTGGGTGATAGCAGTGAGTGCCCGAAGTGTGAGGTGCTTCTATGTGACCTATCGACTCTGAAGTCCAGGTACACAGAAAGGGTTGGATGAGGGACGCTTTGGCCACTGAGCTTGAAAGCGCTCAGTTGGAGCTGAAAGATGCTCAAGCCACTGTCGTCGCACCCTGTGCTGATTGCCATCTCATCTAGCTGTCTTAGCTGAGCTGAAAGCCAAGGGCAATGAGCATTTAGGGGATTTGGAGAGAGTGAGAGCTGAGCTTGCACAGACTAGGCTAGAGCTTGAGACACTGTCAGTTCCACCCACTGTTTGTGAGAACTGTCTGTCTCTTAGAATGGAGTTGATCAAGCTGAAAGCTGAAAAGTCTGTTAAAATAGAGAGTGAGTGTGAGACCTGCTTGTCTCAGGTGGAGGTTCTAGCTTCCTTGAGAGAGGAGCTAGCAGATTCTCAGAATGAGAACTTTACCTCCGTTCCATCCCGAGTTGGATCAGTGCCAGAGAGCCTCAGCTCGTCATGATGATCCAGCAGTTCAAGAGGCAGGATGGGTTTGGAGTAGGTTATACCTACACCAAGGCTGACTTTGAAATTGCCATTAGCCGGGGCAGTGGAGTGGAGTAAAATGACTCCAGAGCAGAGGTATCCCAAGACTCACTCCACTGAGTCTTCCAGGCTTATCAGCCCAAGGATGGAGTGATTCATGAACCACCCAAAGCTCCACCCAAGAAGCCTATCTGGGTTCCTAAGCCCAAACACCTCCATTCTTCTCTAGACTCTTTTCCTGGACCCTCTCAACCCAAGAAGAGCACACCAAACACTACCAAGCCCAAACATCCCAAGCCTCAACCACATCCAAGAAGCCCACCTATCATTGTGAGTACTGTTAGAGAGACGGGCATCTTGTGGAGTTCTGCTTCAGGAGGAAGCGGGTTGAGAGAGCAGAGAGGGCTCGTGGTGAATAGGAGCAGTTCTACCAGCAGGGTGGTAGACTGCGTGTTCCTCGACGCGGAGAGAGGTTGGAGGCCAGGCCGCGTCGTGTAGGTGGTGGTAGAGGAGACGGCCTTCTTACCCGTGCTCCAGTTGGTGGTGTCCGTTCCGGCAGAGTTCCAGACCGTGTTGGCTACGGTTCTGGACCTCGTGGACGCAGGGTTAGGAAGAACCGAGGACCGCGCTTTGAGCCGCGTTTTGGTCCAAACTCTTTTGATGGTTTTCGCTTTCCATCTTTTGAGCAGATGGCTCGACACTGGTTTAGCTCCTTTGCTAAACCTGGTGCCAGACCATTTGCTCCCACTTACAGCCACTGATTGTGCAGGATCGGGGACTGGAGGACGTTTGGATCATGGACTCATGATGTTCTCAGCCACATGACGGGACATCGCAGATGGTTCTCCAGTCTCACTCCCCCGAGCTCCAAAGAGTATATCACTTTCGGGAACAGTGGTCAAGGGAAAGTAAGTGGTATAGGCTCAATTTGCATTTCAGATCATTTCTCTTTGAAGAATGTTGCTTTGGTTAAGAATTTGAACTTCAATTTGATTTCTGTTTCGCAACTTCTTGAGGATGGTTTGGAAGTGCGTTTTAAGAAGGGCAATTCTTCTGTGGTTGATTCTAGAGGGTCTTTGGTTTGTCAGATTTTACCTTTCGGTAAAGTTTTTCGAATTGACTTCTCTAGTTCTTTTGGCCCTTCTCGCTGTTTGATTGCTGGATCTTCTTCTGAGCTCTGGAAGTGGCATAGGAGATTAGGTCATTTGAGTTTTGATCTGCTAGTCATGTTAAGCTCTGTGGACCTCATCCAAGGATTGCCCAAGCTTAAGATGGAGAAGGATCTAGTTTTTCATCCCTGTCGTCATGGGAAAATGGTTGCCGCTTCTCACTCACCTGTGACTCAGGTGATGACTTCGTATCTGGGCGATCTTTTACATTTGGACACCGTAGGTCCAGCTCGGGTACGCTCAGTCGGTGGGAAGTGGTATGCACTTGTAATTGTTGATGACTTTTCTCGATTCTCGTGGGTTTTCTTTTTGGAGTCTAAGGATGAAACTTTTCAATTTGTTCATGACCTGATTTTGAAGCTGAAGAATGAGAACAATGGTCGGATGCGAGCAATTCGCTCCGACAACGGCTCTGAGTTCAAGAACTCTCAGTTCGTCAGCTTCTATAGTGATCAGGGTCTGGACCATCAGTTTTCTTCTCCTTACACTCCCCCACAGAACGGCGTTGTGGAACGAAAGAACCGCACGCTAGTCGAGATGGCCAGGACGATGCTCGATGAGCACAAGACTCCTAGGCGTTTTTTGGGCTGAAGTCATGAACACGGCTTGCTATCTGGCCAACCGCATCTTTCTTAGAGGTTACCTTGGTAAGACATCATATGAATTGCGGTTTGGCAGACAGCCCAAGGTGAGCCACTTGCGAGCATTTGACTGCAAGTGCTTTGTGCTCAAGAAGGGAGGGCACTTGGACAAGTTTGAGTCTCGTTGCTGGGATGGTGTTTTTCTTGGCTACGCCTTGCATTCTCGAGGTTTTCGTGTTTGGAACCTCGAATCCCAGCTGCTTGTCGAGACTTGTGAGGTTTCATTTGATGAGTCCTTGCCTTCTTTGACTCCTTCTTTTGAGCTTTCTGGTGATGATGAGCTCGGAGAGTCCATCTTCGAGGAAGATGAGGATACTCCAGCTGCTGATGAGGGTGGGCCTTCTGCATCCCCCGTAGAGCCCACACCTTCTGAGACTTCGACTGATGATGAGGGCGGACCTCTGATCACTTCTTCCACTACGATCGAGCCCCCTCAGTCGAGTCCAGAGGTGCCTGCTGCTTACTCCGGTGAGGTGACATCAGATCACCAGGGAACCTGAGCAGTTCAGCGTGACCATCCCTCAGAGCTCATCATAGGTGATTTGACTGAGAGAACTTTGCGTTCATCTACCTCTCTTGCTGTGTTTGCTGAATCTGCATTTGTTGCATCTTTTGAGCCCAGAGACATTTCTCATCCTCTTTCTGATTCTAATTGGATTAATGCTATGCAAGAAGAGCTAGAGAACTTTGTCCGCAATCGGGTTTGGACATTAGTTGAGCCGCCACCGGGATGCAACCCCATAGGAACCAAGTGGGTATTCAAGAACAAACAAGGTGAAGATGGGGTTGTGGTGCGCAACAAGGCTCGACTAGTTGCCCAGGGTTATTGCCAGAAGGAAGGTATTGACTTTGAAGAAACCTTCGCTCCTGTTGCCCATCTTGAGTCCATTCGTATTCTTCTTGCTTTTGCCGTTTCAAAGGGTTTTAAGCTTTTTCAAATGGATGTTAAGAGTGCTTTTCTGAACGGGTACATAGAAGAGGAGGTTTATGTTAGGCAACTCCCCGGTTTTGAGAATCCTAAGTTTCCTCGACATGTTTTTAAGTTGCACAAAGCTTTATACGGGTTGAAGCAAGCCCCCAGGGCTTGGTATGACCGGTTGAAGCAATTTTTGTTGGGGAAGGGCTTTGTGATGGGTTCTGTGGACAAAACTCTTTTCTTGCTCAGAGATGCTTCAGATTTTTAGTTGCTCAGATTTACGTGGACGATATTATTTTTGGCGGTACTACTAATGATCTTGTGTCCAAGTTTTCTGAGCAGATGCACAGTGAGTTTGAGATGAGCCTCATGGGTGATCTCAAGTACTTCTTAGGGCTCCAGATCAAGCAGACCAAGGACGGCACCTTCATCCACCAAGGTAAGTACACTCGCGACATGCTTAAGAAATTTGACTTTGGTGGTGAGTTGAAGCTGCAGATGACCCCGATGGGTACATCTGGGGGCCTGGACAAGGACGAGAGCGGCGTCAAGGTCAACGAGAGAGAGTTTTGAGGGATGATCGGTTCGTTGTTGTACTTGACGGCGACGAGGCCAGACATACAGTTCGCCGTGGGACTGTGCGCGCGCTTCCAGTCTTCACCACGTGTGTCTCATCGGCAGGCAGTCAAGCGCATCTTCAGGTATCTTACCTATGCGCCTGATCTTGGTCTTTATTATTCAGCATCATCATCTCTTGATTTATCTGTTTTTTTCGGACGCTGACTTTGGTGGGTGCCAGTTGGATCGCAAGGACGGCACCTTCATCCACCAAGGTAAGTACACTCGCGACATGCTTAAGAATTTGACTTTGGTGGTGAGTTGAAGCTGCAGATGACCCCGATGGGTACATCTGGGGGCCTGGACAAGGACGAGAGCGGCGTCAAGGTCAACGAGAGAGAGTTTTGAGGGATGATCGGTTCGTTGTTGTACTTGACGGCGACGAGGCCAGACATACAGTTCGCCGTGGGACTGTGCGCGCGCTTCCAGTCTTCACCACGTGTGTCTCATCGGCAGGCAGTCAGCGCATCTTCAGGTATCTTACCTATGCGCCTGATCTTGGTCTTTATTATTCAGCATCATCATCTCTTGATTTATCTGTTTTTTCGGACGCTGACTTTGGTGGGTGCCAGTTGGATCGCAAGTCGACTTCTGGTACCTGCCAGTTTCTTGGTTCGTCTCTTGTGTCTTGGTCATCTCGAAAGCAATCTGGAGTTGCTCTTTCGACCACAGAGGCTGAGTATGTAGCTGCTGCTAGCTGCTGCTCACAGTTGGTTTGGATGATTTCCACTCTTCGAGATTTTGGGTTGTTCTTTCCTACCAGAGTTCCTTTGTTTTGCGACAGCACCAGTGCAATTAGTGTAGGGAAAACCCATGTCTCCATTCAAAAACCAAACACATTGATGTGCGCTTTCACTTTTTGCGGGATCAATATGAGAAAGGTGTCATTGACCTTGTTCATGTTGATACCCATCATCAGTTGGCTGACATTTTCACCAAACCCCTAGATCAGTCTACTTTTGAGCGTTTACGACGGGATTTGGGTGTTGTGTATCCTTTTTAGGATATTTTGAGTCAGTTCATTTCTTTCTTATTTACTCTTTTCTTGAGTCTTTTTGTGTGTGTTCATATCATACATATTCACATATCACACTTTTGAGCCTGCTTCTGTTATATGATTGAACTGCTTTACTTATTCTAGCTGGTACATGCTTTTGATTACTTGTCAATGATCATGCTTTGTTTCAGTTCATTTGATATGTCTGATATCTGTCATATGCATGGTTTTTACGCTTTAAAATTGAAAAATGATCACCATTGCTTCTGGTAACTAGCATGTGTAGGCCGAGTGCTTTTGCTATCTGTTACATGCCTCGTAGCTAGTTCCTGACTTGGATGCAAATATGCAACTTGGACATCAGTATGCTTTAATCATGGAAATGTGCTATAAAATAATGAAAAACCAGAAAAAATGAAAATTCCATGCCTTTTTGTGCATAACTTGAAAAGATCCATGTGGGTTTGCTTTGTCGCATTACATTTGTTCTGGACTGCATACCATAGCACTTTGGTATGAACTAGGATAGTGTAGTGTATGCCAAGACCAATGTCTTAAGCTTCTGATGGTCCAGATCTGGCCTAGGCTTGACTTGGTCGGTCAGCATAAGGTTTGACATGCAAATAACCCCTGGCAAAATAAAAAAAAAAGGGAAAAAGAAAAAGCTTGAAAATTGAAATGATAACAAGTTTGCTGAAGCACTTTGTTTCTGAACAAAGCTTATCTTGGTAGATATCAGTTAGTTTTTGCATCTCATGCTTTACCTTGCTTGTTTATTGGAACATGTGGTGATGTTTTTTTGCAAAAACTGAAAAATGCGTGCAAATGACTTTCTTTAGATATCATCTGTTGCACTGATCATGCCATGTATCGTTACAGTATGTCTTTTGCTGTATCTGTTAGATGTTGTAATTATAGTCAATCATATCTGAGAAGCATGCTTTCTACACTCCTTATGCACTCCAGTTGAATTCACTGCATATTTTGAGGGGGAGTTGCATTTCAGGGGGAGTCTGTGTCTCTATTGAGTGCTTGATGAGTTCACTTGTCAACAAGGGGGAGAAAATTTGGGATCAGAGTTTAAGGGGGAGTTCTTACTCTGTTGATATCCTTGTTGTTCTGAAATCGCACTCATTTTGAGCTTTTACGTTTGGTTAACCATAATGACCACTTCTTGCTTCTGTTCGGCTTTTGGTCATTAGGGTTAAACTTTTACCTTATTTTTCTTCTTCTTTGTTTTTCTTGTGCTTTGTTATCGTGTTTCCACAGTTGTTCGCAGGTACTGAAGAGCTGATGAAGAAAAGTGTTGACAATGCACTCATCAAGGGGGAGATTGAGGAGCCATGCTGAATAGCGTGGGCCTCATGGCTCCAGAAGTGATGAGTCATTGTCAACGATAGTCAAAGAGGACAGAAGAAGAAGAGATCTGCTGTTTCATGGGCCGCGTGTGACTCAGGTACACGGGCAGCAAGCGACTGTCGGGCAGAGGAGGCTGCGAAGTCGGGCTGGCCCAATCCGGGTACATGGGCCAGAAGCAGTAGAAGACCCACTGGGCTGTTGACCAGGGTTGACTCAGGTACACGGGCGGTGAGTGATTGCCGGGCTGAGAGAGCTGTGGAATCGGGCCGGCCCAATCCAAGTATCTGGTGCAAAGTCGGTAGAGGCTTTGTCAGTTTCGGCGCAAAACTGACAACCGTCGATCTTGTATCCGACTGTCCAGAAGAGAAGCCGTAGTCGCTACGAAAGCTTAGCTTCCGGATAAGTCATCTGTAACTCTAGGCCCACAGTCAGTCAGTCGTGTCTGTAAAAATACCTAAGGGCAGTAGAGTCTTTTCCTTTATTCTTGCGTCTGTAAAAACCCTAAGGGGCTGGTGGAATATTCCTAGCATTGGGCAGCCTATAAATAGGACCTCAATCCCTAGGTTGGACTACCCTTTTGGCTGAAATTAATTCTACTCTTTTGGGTCACTTTTTGTCTCTTGCCTTGCCTCTCTCCTCTTCTGTTCATGCTTGCGCCGCCAGACATTTTTGCCCCTGCTTTATTGCCTTGCATTTATTGTTGCAGTGAAGCTTCTATTCTCAAATCGTGTGCAGCAACTGCAGGTTTTTAATGGCTTCATTTCATTCGCACAACAAGTTTTTCCATGGATTTTGAGGCTTCGGAAGCTTCTGTTGCGTGTGTTCTTCACGCAAGTAATACTAGTTCTTGCTGTAGCAAGTAGTACTACTCCACTGTAGCAACAGTACACTGCGCTAGCTTTTTTGCTTTCTACTGCACAGTATTTTGATCGAAGTTGATAGTCCCGAGTAACTTTTCTGACTGTTTTCTGGCGAAGCCACCCTCACTGTTCGAAGCCCCTCAGCTCCGTGAGGCAGGCTTCGATCGGATATACTCGAAGGCTCCGTTTGAACTTCGAACTTCGTTTTGTGTTTTGTGTTGCTAGCTTCGAAGTACTTTTTGAACGGACAGTGTCACATACTTCGAACGACAGTGCGAAGGTACTCCGTCTCTAGCTGTTCGAAGTCCACACTTCGATAGGATTCGAAGTTGGCTTCGAAGCTTGTCGTTCTGTCAGGCTTCGCTCTGGTTTCTTTGTCGTGTGTCAGCCTTCACCTCTCTTTTCGAAGCTTGCTCTTTTCGAAGGTAGAGTGTAGGCTTCGAATTTGGTGCCTCTTTCGTGCAACAGGCTTCGCTTCTTTGTTCGAAGCTTGTCTGTCTGTGTGTTGTGTTCGAAGTTTTCTGTTCGAAAGTTTGGCTTCGGAGTACTTGGTTCGAAGCTGTGTTCGAAGTCTTGCCTTCGAAGTACTCACTTCGAAGCAAGCTCCGATTTTCTCATACTTACCTTCGAAGCACACTTCGATTCCTACCTTCGGCATTTTCACAACACCTTCGACACACTTCGATTCCTGTCACCTCCGAACTAGACTTCGACCAGCGAAGTAGACCTCGACCTCCGAAGCAGGCTTCGGCCAGCGAAGCAGGCTTCGATCTGCGAAGCAGGCTTCGTCGAGTTTCAAACAGGAGACAGATTTGAACAGGTAACTTCTCTTATCTCTCATAGTGCACCAAGGTTGCTTTTCTGAGAAGTTTGTCTTGCCTAGTCTTTCATATACTGTTTATCTGTCTATTAGCACTGCCTTGATAGTACTCTGTTTGTCATCAGCTGCTTCTAGGCTAGATACTTTTAGACTTAGGCTATCTTAATATTTTCTGTTACTTAGTCTTTTGAGGTGCGTTGGGTATTGGGAACAGGCCATTAATTCGAAAGAATTTTTAAGGCGCCCATTCACCCCCTCTCTGGTCGCTACTTTCGGTCCTACACAATTTTGTGAACATTTTATTTTCTAGTCTAGGTCCCACTGAGTTTGAGCGTGTGAGCCATCTCAGCACTGCTAGAGAGATCTAGGCTACCCTCCAGGCACACCATGAGGGGGACAGCCCAACTCAAGGCTTGGCTCTATCAGACCTACCGACGTGAATATGAAAATTTCACACAGAAGCAGGGTGAATCTGTTGAAGCTTTATTTGGTCGTTTTCAATCGATCATCAACAAGCTTCGGGAAAACAAGGCTGATGGAGTTCAGCTGGTCTCAAATCATGAGCAGGCGCTCAAGGTTCTTCATACCTTGGACCCTAAGATCTGGAAGATCAAGGTATCCTCTATCATTGAGAGCACTTCTTACGATACCTTGACTATCGCAGAGCTTTTCAGTAAGCTTAAGGCCATAGAGGTTGATATCCAGTTGAGATCAAATCTCACTGGTTCTGGCTCAAAAACCCGGGCCCTTGCGACACCTTCTACTGACTCATCCTCTTTGAGCTGTGTTGCATTCTCCTTGATGTCTATCACTGAGGACTAGCTTTATTCGTTAGGAGATGATGATCTTTGTCTTTTTAACAACCGGGTGCGTCGTGTCTATGATAAACAAATGTTCATAAGACATGGCACAAAATCCAGATGCTTTGAGTGTGGTGATACAGGTCACTTCATCGCCGACTGCCCCAAGTGGAATAGTCACAAGAAAGGCACTGGTGGTGGCTCCTATGACTCATTCAAGCATCATGATAGCTCCACCTTCACAAAGGGCAAGCCAAAAACAAAGTTCTTCCGAAAGGCCCTGAAGGACTACCGGCATGAGAACAAGAAGCGAGACAAGGCCTTCTTCGCTGAGATGGAGAGAAGCTACTCCAAGATATCATCGTCTTCTTCCTCTTCATCGAGCTTAAGCGATGAGGAGATCGTGATCAAGAAGGGGAAGGACAAGGATGATCTGGCAGGCCTCTGCTTCATGGCCTTCGGGGACAAGCCGAAGAGCCGCTCGCATCACAGCTGAAGATCCCGCAAGAGTGTCTACTCAATGGCTCTTGGGGATAAGGAAGAGAAGGTCTCCCCCGACAACTCCATCGACGGTGATGATGAAATGGTATCTTGCTATGAACAAGAAGTCATTGAATTACTAGAAGAGAACCATCAGGAGTTGAGATATCGAGAGAAACTGTTTAGAGGGTTTAAGAATAGGATAGATGAGCTTGAGAGTAAGCTTGTCATGGACAATGGCAAGATTGAGAGTCTGTTTCTTTCTCTTGCTTGGGTGGTAGCAGTGAGTGCCCTAACTGTGAGGTGCTGTTGTGTGACCTGATGACTCTAAAATCCAGGTACACAGAGAGGGTAGACGAGAGAGACACTTTGGCCACTAAGCTTGAGAGCGCTCAACTGGAGCTAAAAGATGCTCATGCCACTATCGTCGTGCCCTGTGTGGACTACCCATCCCATCTAGCTGTTTTAGCTGAGCTGAGAGCCAACTGTGATGAGCAGTTGGGCGAGTTAGCGAGAGTCAAAGCTGATCTAGAGCAGACTAAGCTAGAGATTGAGACATTGTCAGTTCCACCCACTGTTTGTGAGAACTTCTTGTCCCTGAGATTCAAACTAATCAAGCTAAAAGCTGAGAAGTCTATCCAAGTTGATAGAGAGTGTGAGATCTGCTTGTCTCAGTGGAGGTACTAGCTGCCTTGAGAGAGGAGCTAGCTGATGCTCAGAACAAGAAATCTTACCTCCGTCAGATCCTGAGTTGGGTAAGTGCTAGAGAGTCACAACTTGGCATGATGATCCAGCAGTTCAAGAGGCAGGATTGGTTTGGAGTAGGTTACACCTACACCAAGGATGACTTTGATAGTGCCATTAGCCGAGTTGTGGAGTGGAGTAAGATGACTCCTGAGCAGAGATATCCCAAGACTCACTCCATTGAGTCTTTTCAGGCCTGTCAGCCCAAGGATGGAGTGTTCCAAGAATAACCTAAGCTCCACCCAAGAACCCTATCTGGATCCCAAAGCCCAAGCATCTCCACACTTCTCTTGACTCTCTACCTAAACCCTCTCACACCAAAGAGTCTACACCCACCACCACCAAGCCCACGAACCCCAAGCCTCAACAACATCCCAAGAAGCCTACCTATCACTATGAGTTTTGTCAGAGAGATGGACATCTTGAGGAGTTCTGCTTCAGGAGGAAGTGGGTTGAGAGAGCATAGAGAGCTCGAGGTGGGCAGGAGCAGTTGTACCAGTAGGGTGGTAGACAGAGAGTCCCTCGATGCGAAGAGAGGCTAGAGGCTAGGGCGTGTCATGTAGGTGGTGGTAGAGGAGATGGCTTTTGTGCCCGTGCTCCGAAGGGTGGTTTTCGCTCTGGCAGAGCTCCTGGTCGTTCTGGATACGGCTTTGGAACTCATGGCCGAGACTTTAGGCAGAACATAGGACCGTGCTTTGAGCTGCATTTTGGTCCAGACTCTTATGATACCTTCTGCTTTCCTTCTTTTGAGCAGATGGCTCGATACTGATTTAGCTCCTTTGCTAAATCTGGTGTCGGACCATTTGCTCCCACTTATGACCATTGATCATGCAGGATCGAGGATTGGATAACGTGTGGATCATGGATTCAGGATGCTCTAGCCACATGACGGGACATCGCAGATGGTTCTCCAGCCTCACTTCCCTGAGCTCAAAGGAGTACATCACTTTCGGGAACAGTGGTCAATGGAAGGTACACGACATTGGCTCAATTCAAATCTCTGAGCATTTCTCTTTAAAGAATGTTGCTTTGGTTGGAAACTTGAGTTTTAATTTGTCTCTGTTTTTCAACTTCTTGAGGATGGTTTAGAGGTTCGATTTAAGAAGGACATGTCTTCTATTGTTGATACTAGAGGATCTTTGGTTTGCCAGATATTACCATTCGGTAAGGTTTTTCGGATTGATTTATCTAGTTTTTTTTTGGCCCTTCTCGCTATTTGATCGCTGGATCCTCTTTTGAGCTCTAGAGGTGGCATAGGAGGTTAGGTCATTTGAGTTTTGATGTGCTAGTCCGATTGAGCTCTATGGACCTCATCTAAGGATTTCACAAGCTTAAGATGGAGAAGGATCTAGTTTGCCATTCCTGTCATCATGGGAAAATAGTTGCCGCTTCTCACACAGTTGTGACTCAGGTGATGACTTCGTACCCGAGAGAGCTTTTACACATGAATAATGTTGGTCCATCTTGGGTACATTCAGTCGGTGGGAAGTGGTATGCCCTTGTAGTTATTGATGAATTTTCTCGATTCTCGTGTGTTTTCTTTCTAGAGTCTAAGGATGAGGCTTTCTAGTTTGTTCATGACCTGGTTTTGAAGCTGAAGAATGAGAACAATGGTTGGATGCGAGCAATTCGCTCTGACAACGGCTCTGAGTTCAAGAACTCTCAGTTCGTCAGCTTCTGTAGTGATTAGGGTCTTGAGCACCAGTTTTCTGCTCCTTACACTCCCCCACATAACGACGTTGTGGAACGAAAGAACCGCATGTTGGTCGAGATGGCTAGGATGATGCTCGATGAGCATAGGACTCCTAGGCATTTTTGGGCTGAAACCATGAACACGGCTTGCTATCTGGCCAACCGCATTTTTCTTAGAGCTTACTTAGGTAAGACATCATATGAGTTGCGGTTTGGTAGACAACCCAAGGTTAGTCACTTGCGAGAGTTTCGCTGCAAGTGCATTGTGCTCAAGAAGGAAGGGCATTTGGACAAGTTTGAGTCTCGTTGCTAGGATGGAGTCTTTCTTGGTTATGTTTTGCATTCTCGAGGCTTCCGTGTTTGGAACCTTGACTCCCAGCAGCTTGTCGAGACTTGCGAAGTTTCTTTTGATGATTCCATGCCTTTGCTTACTCCTTCTTTTGAGCTTTCTGGAGATGATGAGCTTGAAGAGTCCATCTTCAAGGAAGATGATGACACTCCTGCTATTGATGAGGGTGGGCCTTCTGCACAACCTGCAGACCCCACACCTTTTGAGACTTCGACTGAGGACGAGGGCAGACCTTTGATCACTTCTTCCACTTCGATCGAGCCCCCTTAGTTGAGTCCAGAGGTGCCAGCTGCTGACTCCGGTGAGGTGACATCTAATCACCTAGGATCCCTAGCAGTTCAGCATGATCACCCCTCAGAGCCCATCATCGATGATCTCACTTCGAGATCCTTGCGTTCTCATGCTGGCTCACTCGCTGTTTTTGCTGAATCTGCTTTTGTTGCCACTTTTGATCCTAGAGATGTTGCTCACGCTCTTTTTAATGCAAATTGGATAAACGACATGCAAGAAGAGCTTGAGAACTTTGTTCGCAATCGAGTTTGGACACTAGTTGAGCTGCCACCTGGATGCAACACCATAGGCACGAAGTGGGTGTTTAAGAACAAGCAAGGTGAAGATTGGGTTGTGGTGCGCAACAAAGCTCAATTAGTTGCCCAAGGTTTTTGCCAGAAAGAGGGTATTGAATTTGAGGAGACTTTCGCCGCTATTGCCCACCTTGAGTCCATTCGCATACTTTTGGCATTCGCTGCTTCTAAAAGTTTTAAACTTTTTCAAATGGATGTCAAGAGTGCTTTTCTGAACGGGTATATAGAGGAAAAGGTCTATGTTAGGCAGCCCCCGGTTTTGAGAACCCTAAGTTTCCTCAACATGTTTTTAAGTTGCAGAAAGCTTTATATGGTTTGAAGCAAGCCCCCAGGGCTTGGTATGATCGTTTAAAGCAGTTTTTGTTGCGGAGTGGCTTTGTGATGGGTTCTGTGGACAAAACTCTTTTCTTGCTCAGAGTTGGCTCGGACTTCTTGATTGCTCAGATTTATGCAGACGACATTATTTTTGGTGGTTCTACTAATGAGCTTGTGTCCAAGTTTTCTGAGCAGATGCATAGCGAGTTTGAGATGAGCCTCATGGGTGAGCTCAAGTACTTCTTAGGGCTCCAGATCAAGCATATCAAGGACGACATCTTCATCCACCAGAGCAAGTACACACGGGATATGCTGAAGAAGTTCGACTTTGGTGGAGAGCTGAAGCCTCAGATGACCCCAATAGGTATATCTTGGGGCCTGGACAAGGACGAGAGTGGCGTCAAGGTCAACGAGAGAGAATTGAGGGATGATCGGATCGTTGCTGTACCTAATGACAATGAGACTGGACATTCAGTTTGCCGTGGGACTGTGCATGCGCTTCCAGTCTTCACCACGCGCATCTCATCGGCATGCTGTCAAGCGCATTTTCAGGTACCTTACCTATGCACATGATCTTGGTCTTTACTATTCAGCATCATCGTCTCTTGAGTTATCTGGATTTTCCGATGCTGATTTTGGTGGGTGTCGGCTGGATTGCAAGTTGACTTCCGGTACTTGCTAGTTTCTTGGTTCTTCACTTGTTTCTTGGTATTCATGTAAGCAATCTAGAGTTGCGGTTTCTACCACAGAGGCTGAGTATGTAGCTGCTACTACCTGCTGCTCATAGTTGGTTTTGATGATTTCCACTTTGAGAGATTTTGGGTTGTTTTTTCCTGCCAGAGTACCTTTGTTTTGTGATAGCACCAGCGCGATTAGTGTAGGGAAAAACCCATGTCTTCATTCAAAAACCAAACATATTGATGTGTGATTTCACTTTCTGAGGGATCAATATGAGAAAGGTGTCATTGACCTTGTTCTTGTTGATACCCATCATCAGTTGGCTGACATTCTCACCAAACCCCTAGATCAGTCTACTTTTGAGCGTTTACGAGTGGATTTGGGAGTTTAGTATCCTTTTTAGGATATTTTGAATCTATCTTCTTTCTTCTTTACTCTTTTCTTGAGTCTTTCCGTGTGAGTTCATATCATGCATATTCACATATCACACTTTGAGCTTGCTTCTATTATATGATCGACCCGCTTTACTCATTCTTGCTAGTGTATGCTTTTGAATATCTGTCGATGATCATGCTTGTTGCAGTTCACATGATATATTTGATATCTGTCATATGCATGGCTTTTGTGCTTTAAAATTGAAAAATGATCACCATTGCTTCTGGTAACTAGCATGTGTAGGCTGAATGCTTCTGCTATCTTTTACATGCCTGGTAGCTAGTTCCTTACATAAAAGCAGATATGCAACTTGGACATCTATATGCCTTTACATGGAAAATATGCTATAAAATGATAAAAATCAGAAAAAATGAAAAATCCATGCCTTTTGTGCTTAATTGAAAAGATCCATGTGGGTTTGCTGTGTCGCATTGCATTGTTCTTGACAGCTTACCATAACACTTTGGTATGAACTAGGACAGTGTAATGTCTCCCAAGACCAATGTCTTAAGCTTCTGATGGTCCAATTCTGGCCTAGGCTTGACTTGGTTGGTTAGCATAAGGTTGACATGCAAATAACCCATGGCAAAAAATGAAGAAGGAAAAGAAAAATCCTGAAAATTAAAAAGATAACAAGTTTGCTAAAGCTCTTTGTTCTAGACAATGCTTATCTCGGTAGATATCAGCTAGCCTTTGCATCTCATGTTTTACCTTGCTTGTCAACTAGAAAATGTGGTGATGCTTTTATTTGCCAAATTCTAAAAATGTGTGCTAATGATTTTCTTTGGATATCATCTATTGCACTGATCATGCCATGTGTCTTAGACAATATTTTTATGGTATACTTGCTAGATGTTGTTATTGCAGTCAATCATATCTGATAAGCATGCTTTTTATACTCCACTTGCACCTGAGTTGCATTCATTGCATATTTTGAGGGGGAGTTGAATTTTAGGGGGAGTTTGAGTTCGTGTCTCTTTTGAGTGCATTTAGTCTCACTTCATGAGTCCAATTGTCAACAAGGGGGAGAAATTTTGGGTTACTTAATCTTTTAGAAGAGCTTAGGGGGGGTTTTAGTTTCTCTGGGATTTGTTTTAGTGGGAGTTTTAGTCTCTTTTGCCTTTACTTTTTGGATATCCTTGTTGATAGTTCTGAGATTGTATTCATTTGAGTTTTATCTTTGTTTAACCATAATGACCATTTTCTGGCATTTGTTTGGCTTTTGGTCATTAGGGTAAACCTTTTATTTATTTTCTTCTTTATGTCTTCTTGTGTTTTGTTTTCGTGTTTCCACTTGTTTTGCAGGTTTCGAAGAGTTGATGAAGAAGGTGTTGACAATGCACTCATCAAGGTGGAGATTGAGGAGCCATGTTGAAGATCATGGGCCTCATGGCTCTAGAAGTGATGAGTGATTGTCAATGGACGTCAAAGTGAGAAGAGAAGAGAAGAGGAGATGAGACCTTCCTTGTCTGGGTCGCGTGTGACTCAAGTACATGGGCGGGGAGCGACTACCGGGCAGAGGGGTCACGGAGTCAGGCCTACCCAATCCGAGTACATGGGCTAGGAGAGGCAGGGGATCCACTAGTCTGTTGCCTAGGATTGACTCAGCTACACGGGCGGCGAGCGATTGCCAGGCTGAGGGAGCCGCGGAATCTGGCCGACCCAATCCGGGTACCCAGTGCAAAGACGGTGGACGCTTTGTCGGTTTCGGCGCAAAACCGGCGCCCAATCCAGACCGCTGATCTGTGATCGATCCATCCTGAAGCGAAGCCATAACTGCTACGAAAGCTCTGCATCAGGACAAATTATCTCTGTTTAGGATTTTACCATTTTGCTTTTTAGGCCCATAGTGTGTTGGTTGAGTCTCTAAAAATCCTAAGGGCATTATGGTCTTTTCCATGTTTATTTCAGCGTCTGTTAAACCCTAAGGGTATTTTTGGATTTTTCCTAGTCTATTGGGCCGCCTATAAATAGGGCCCCAATCCCTAGGGTTAGGGTCAACTCACTTGCAATTGAAAATTAGAGTTCACTTTACCCTTTTGTCTCAATCCTATGTTGTTGTCTTTCTCCCTTGAAAATCATCACCCACTGCACTATTCTTGCGATTCAATCCACTGCAGCAGGGCTTCGTCTGATGGCCCATGGCATCGGGAGCTGGGGGACTTGACGCGTGCCAGAGCTGGCAGGCACAGTAGTGCGAGCAGACATGTGCAGTGCCAAGATCCCTTGCATGCTGAAGCAGCGCTCCAGTGGTGCGTAATCACGCACATGGAGAACTGCCCCCGGTTTTCTCTGGGAGTTCTTTTCAGCGCTGTTTCTTCTTGATTGGTCAGCTGAAACCAGTAAGGCGCGTCATTGGAGAGGTGCTCGGTGCTCGCGTGGTGTGCAGCTATTTTCCAGAAGTTTTCTCCTTCCTGTTGTATTGCAACGCGTGGCCATGAGGCTGCCATTCACATCGGTGGCGTGTTAGAGCAGCTGTTGCTTGGCCTATGGTGCTTCAATCAAGCAAGGGTGCGTGGAGCTCTGGTCTTCGCTACAGCGAGGCCTGCACGTGGTGTGCAATGAGGCCTATGCGTGAAGCAGCCCTCAGCAGCAGCAACGTGCAGTGCGGAGGGTTCCAGAGGTGGCGCAGACTTCGACGTTGTTGGCTTCGCTAGGCCAGAGCAAGCTCCGGCGAGCAGAAGCTCTGGCTTCGAGTGGCTTCGATGTGGCTTCGTTGAAGCAGACTTCGACAGCTACAAGCATAGGCTTCGACAAGTACTGAACATGAGACAACTTTCGAACAGTAAAACTTCCTCTTTGATCTGCATGTACTAGTATTTAATTTCTGGAGAGATTTAGTTGCTGCAAGGACTCTATTTCACATTGCACTAGGTTTGGCCTTTAATATGTTTGCGTATTATTAGTGCATGTTTCATCTGTATGCGATATCTCTTATCTACAGTTGTTTAATCTAGTGAAATGCTTGTGAGTTGAATGTCATGTTGATTTTCCTTGAAACACTTTGTTGGTGTCTTTTCTATTCGGACACCGGTCGTTTTTAGGCTAGATTAATTTTAGCATTTTAGACTTGTTTGCTTTTGTGGATTGTCTGTTGAGGTGCGTTGGGTATTAGGAGAAGACCATTGATTCAAAAGAATTTTTAGGCGCCCATTCACCCCCTCTGGTCGCTACTCTTGGTCCTACACCAGAGGAGAGTCAATGGGTACCAATAAAATTATCACAACGAAAACACAGATAAAAATAGTGCTATCACTCTCCTATCACAAACACTAAAAATAATCCAGCCTTCAAAAAGCAACCGATGTCCTAATTGAAAATACACCACCACATTGCTTAAAGTCAAATTAATATTACTCATAGATCAGACTATAGATCAAAAAACATTTCACCGAATCACAATCATTTCATCGAGCACATGACAAACATCCAAAATTCACATGCAATTAATCAACTACTAGTCATGCAAAATATTCATCACAAGGTCAGACAAGTATCTAATCAAATAATTTCAGAAAAGATATTACTTTACATGTTAAATAGACCTTTCAACTATTTAACTCCAAGAATTAAACAACCTTGTCAAAATTTAAATGCAAGGGAAATAAGTTTTTACTTTCTTTTACTTGATGGAAAAAAACATCGTCGATGAGCCTACCGAAGTGCTTGTTGACGCTCGTGTAGATCAAGCCCTAGCGCGGAAAAATACCCGACGGAAAGGCTGGCTGGTGGTGGGTAGGCGCAGAAACTAGGAAGCACTTCAAGAAAAATAGTGCAGCAACTGAGGTACTTCCAATCGGTCGAGGATGCTATGAGCATGCTTTGACCCTCCACGCGAATCGCCAGAGCGATGAAGACGCTAGTGGCATGTGCGGCACATCGGCTTTTGCGAGAAACAAATTCCGGTGGATATTCCCACATGCTCAGGCCCAAGCCAAGCAGAGGCAGACGCACATCCCGAGGCTAGAGGAAAGATCACACGGCAGCGATGGTGGTGCATGAACTTCACCCGAAGAAAGCGTGTGAAGCGCGGCGATCAAAGGGCATCCGGATCGACGGCGGCAGTTCGAGAAGAAGCCGAAACCAGAAGGAAAAATTTGGAGATTGGTAAAGTTGATAAATTGATCGAGTTATTAAACCTAAGAAAATTTGCCAATTTACCAATTATAAGATGTACACTTTTATTATAATGGTACTTCTGAGAGTGACATGTAGGAGCACTAAGTCGATGAAATGAGTCCGGATGATAAATCGGAGAAACCCATTATTTGAAGTGGCATTTTAGCAAAACTCTTTAAACCCTAGAGGTTACGAGGCCTTTTATAGGCAATTATAAACAGGAAATGACTCAATTACCTCTAGGGTATTTTTCTCTACTCACTCCTTTTTAGAGACTTTGGCTAAGCATGTAAAATACTAAAATCCTAACTCTAGGTAGTTTGTCCTACCACGGAGCTTTCGTAGCAGTCAAGGTTTTGTATCACGACATTCTGATTTCCAATCAATGGTACAGATGGGGTGTCTATTTTACGCCGAAACCGACAAAGCACTTCCCGCCTTCACACTAGGTACCTGGATTGGGTCAACTCGACTCGGCAACTCCCTCAGCCCGTTAGTCACTCGCCACCCATTTACCTATATCAAACCTGGTCAAACCACGGGAAGTCCCCTACTATTGTCGCTCCGTGTACCCAGATTGGAACGACACGAACCCAGGACTCGCTCAATCTAGCAGTCGCTCGTTTATGTACCTAAGTCACACGTCCAAGACATGATAGGTCTTCTCTTCTCCCTTCTCTTCTATTTCTCATCCTCTATGATGAGGGCATCTCCGACATGGTTAAACCCAAGACTCATATATTAGAACCAGCTCCAACAGAAATACAAGGTCCAATCACTCGAGCCCGTGCGCGACAATTAAACTATCAGATGAAATCGTTTCTTGTATTGTATACACATACACAATTGAATGGAGAACTACTAAATTCGTGTGATGCTATTATTTTGCTTAGGAATGAAGGAAAAGAAGAAGAAAGCTGAGCTACTTCGTGTTGGGAAAATCTACCACGTCACATGTAGATAGACTGCATTAAAAGCATCATAACTTTGGAATCCCTTCATCAAATGGAATGTTTGAGTACTCTTTGGAAAGCTGAGAAAGTCTCCTTGGCAGATAATATATTAACTCAACCGAGATATCCCAGCGAAGGAAGGAGAATCACTACTTTCCTTCTTCTAGTCAATCTGTTTCCTTTTTCTAGATAATCTGTTTAGGTAATAATTTAGTAGTTTCCATATGTAATAAGTTTCCAAACATTGGGAACGTTCCTAGGGGTATAAATACCCTAGAGACTTCAGTTGTGAAGCAGTTTTGGTTGAATACAAAGTTTAGCTACGCTACTTTGCCAGTTGAAGCCGTGGTCGGTTAGATCGCCGTTTGCTGTTCCAGAACTCACCCCTTGTATCCCTACGAAATTAGTGTGAGTGCACACTTGTTCATCTTGTTCTTGCTAGTTCTCGGTTGCTTGCAGGAACAAGAACCCTCGTGGTTTGGTTGATCGTGCTCCGTAAAGATCACGAACAGCCTTGGAGTTGGTGTAGCGATTGCTATGGCGCAACATCCTTGGATGGTTGTAGTCGGATCGTGAACGTCTTCTCCTTCTACCAATCGACCTATCCTCTCATCGAAAGATCGGGCCACCCGAGTCCCCATCAAGTGGTATCAGAGCTACAGTTGATCGGTGAGAGATTTCAAGTTTTATATTTTTCCTACAGTCCAGAAAAAAAAGCCACAAAAAAATTAGTTTACCCAAGAACCAGCCTCTTTGAGCCTATTACTAGTTCTGCTTAGTATCAACTTTTTGAGTTTTTGGTTGCATCGTCTTGTGAAGTTGCTGGTCTTAGTGTTTAGTTCGTTTAGAGTTTCGAGTTCTTGTCACGTTTTTTTACCACCGTGTTTTAGTCTGTTTATCAATTGTTTAGGGTATTTTTATCCCTTAGTTTTTGAGTTCAAATCAAATTGGAGTCGGTTTGTTTGTTGGAATTCGAGAATCACTCGGGCAGGCTGTGCAGGTGTTACTAAAACTGTCATATCTTTCACCTGCCTACTCGGATTGGAGAGTTTTGATATATTTTGGAAAGATTACAACCAGATCTGTGTTTTTCCTTTTAGAGTCATCTTCAGATTCAGTAGTTTCCTATCTGTTTTAGATCGTACAAAGCTCGGGAGTCCTGCAGCAAGATTTTGTGTATAACAACATTTGTTGTTTCAAAAAAAACAAAAAAAAGGCAGAAAGTGCTTAAAAAAAAGCCGCACAAAAAAAAGAGAGCAAAAAAAGGAGCAAAAAAAAAGTGAAAGAAAACTGGTGATAAAAGAGGAAGAAAGTTAGTTCTACCTTTGTCGTTTTGGTGGTATCGTTTGTGTCTAGGCTCGCGTCTCTAGTACGTTCTAGCCTAGGACCAGCACAATACCAACCTTGAACAATTACTCAATTTGCTTATACTAATGCAGTTCTAGTATTCCTTTGTGAGTGTTTTTATGCCCACCTAAAGATCCACAAATTCGGCTATAACTTGACCAGGGTTAGCAACAAAAGCATCAATACACCTGACTCCAGGGCTTGTTCTGATCTAACGTTGCTGTCATCTCCTGTTGAGCCTTGTAAGAACGAGTAAGAGCTTGTGTGAGCAGGTTGAGAGAAAGTGGATTGTAACCCCATCCTAGTAAAGTTTAGGGATATTTTTTTTTGCAACCTCTCTTTTCTATTTGTAATCATGACAGGTTCTGGAGAACACTTGGAGGATGGAATACTAACACCTCGGACAAAGCAAATTATACAGCACTTCGAGAATAAAGTTAGAGTACGCACCGAGGACTTGAGGAGGATGTGCGTATGACCAATGAAGGCCTCCGTCATGTAGAAGATACACAGATCCACACCAACACCAAGCTCGCTGCATTAGAAACATCTATAGGTAACATGAATACAACTCTTGCAGATATTGCTCGACGCCTTGATGAGATGGTTCAGCGTCTAGCACCAGCAGCACAACGACCACCTATATTTGTAGCTATGCAAAGAAATGGTGGCAGCGATGAAGGCGAGAACTTTGAAGATTATGCTGCTGATTCTGAGGATGACCCCACAGTCCATCAGCATAATCGCCATGGCGTACCTCCTGTACGTCAACGACGAATGGCCCGTGATCATGATGACTCTCTTGGTAAGATTAAATTCACTATGCCCTCTTTTGATGGTAAGTATGACCCTGATGCATATCTTTCATGGGAATTATTGGTAGATCAGAAATTTACATGCCATGATATTCCTGAAAATAAGAGGGTTAGGGCTGCTTCTAGTGAATTTACAAACTTTGCTTCTGTTTGGTGGAGTGAATATTGCCGTACACATGGAAATGTTTTACCACCTACTTGGGCTGACTTGAAAAGAATCATGCGTGCCAGATTTGTTCCATCATATTATGCACGTGATTTGTTAAATAAGTTGTAGCAATTGAGACAGGAAAATAAAAGTGTTGAGGAGTATTATCAAGAACTGCAGATAGGAATGCTACGTTGTGGCTTGGAAGAAGGTGAGGAAGCTAAGATGGCTAGGTTCTTAGGGGGTTTGAACCGAGAGATTTATGACATCCTTAGTTATAAGGAATATGATACTATTACTCGATTATTTCACTATGCTTGTAAAGCTGAGCGAGAAGTGCAGGGACGACATGCAGGTGCGAGGCCTAATTATTCTATAGGGCGTACAACGTCTTGGACACCACGTACCTCAGCCCCAACAAATAGAACACCTTCACCAGGAACAACCAATGCTAAGCAATGTCCTGCTTCATCTTCTTCAACTCCACAAGCTCCTACGAAGAGTACTTCATCGGTCGCATCAACAGGACGCACAAGGGACATTCAATGCCATCGATGCAAGGGGTATGGGCATGTGCAGAACGAGTGCCCAAGCAAACACGTGCTTATCATAAAGGAGGATGGTGGGTATTCTTCAGCTAGTGATTTAGATGAAAATACATATGCTATGCTTGCTGCTAATGATGTAGGGAGCGAAGATGAGGAGCACATTGGTGCTGAAGATGCAGCTCATTATGAAAGCCTCATTGTGTAGCGCGTGTTAAGCGCACAGGTGGGCAAGGCAGAACAGAACCAACGACACAATTTATTTCAAACCAAGTGTATTGTGAAGGATCGTGCCTGTCGCACCATTATTGATGGAGGAAGCTGCCGAAATCTGGTAAGTTCTGAGATGGTGGAGAAACTTGCCTTGGATTCAAAACCTCACCCACAACCATACTACATTCAATGGTTCAATGACAGTGGTAAGGTAAAGGTGACCCGAATGGTAAGGCTGAACTTTGCTATTGGGTCTTACTGTGATATTGTTGATTGTGATATCGTACCTATGCATGCATGCTCTGTATTGTTAGGTAGACCTTGGCAGTATGACAAAGACACTTTACATCATGGAAGATCTAATCAATATTCATTCATACATGGTAATAAGAAAATTGTACTGCATCCCATGTCTCCTGATGATATTTTGAAAGATGAGATTGCCAGAGCTAATAAAGTGAGAAACCAGGGACACCCTAAAAGTGAGAACCAGATTGTAGTCAAGGAACTTGAGGAACATAAGAATAAAGAATCAAAAGTTGACCACAAAAATAAAAATATGATTAAGATGAAAGGTGTTTGTTTATTGGCTACCAAATCTGATACTGAAAATTTGGATGTTGCTACTACAACTTGTTATGCTTATGTGTGCAAACAAACTTTGTTCTCATTTGAGGATATTCCTCCTTTGCCACCTGTTGTCATTGATCTTTTGTAGGAGTATTGTGATGTTTTTCCAAAGGAGACCCCACCAGGACTACCACCCATCCGAGGAATCGAGCATCAGATCGACCTGATCCCTGGAGCTGCATTGCCTAATCGTGCGCCATATAGAACTAATCCAGAGGAGACCAAAGAAATCCATCGTCAAGTTCAGGAGTTGCTTGACAAAGGGTATGTACGCGAATCCTTGAGTCCATGTGTTGTTCCAGTAATTTTGGTACCCAAGAAAGATGGATCTTGGCGCATGTGTGTTGACTGTAGAGCAATTAATAATATCACAATTCGATATCGTCACCCTATTCCTAGGTTAGATGATATGCTTGATGAACTGAGTGGCTCTACTGTGTTCTCTAAAGTTGATTTGCGTAGTGGATATCATCAAATTCGCATGAAATTGGGAGATGAATGGAAAACAGCTTTCAAAACCAAGTTTGGTTTATATGAGTGGTTAGTGATGCCTTTTGGTTTGACTAATGCACCTAGTACATTTATGAGATTGATGAATGAAATTTTAAGAACATTTATTGGACGATTTGTTGTAGTCTATTTTGATGATATTCTCATTTATAGCAAATCAATAGCAGAACACCTTGCCCATTTACGTGCTGTTTTTGATGCCTTACGCACTGCACGATTGTTTGGTAACCTTGAGAAGTGCACATTTTGCACCGATCGAGTTGCTTTCCTTGGCTATGTTGTTACTCCACAGGGCATTGAGGTTGATCAAGCTAAGATTGAAGCAATTCAGAGTTGGCCAACTCCTAAAACGGTCACGCAGGTGCGGAGTTTCTTGGGACTTGCTGGATTTTATCGACGTTTTGTGAAAGATTTCAGCACCATTGCCGCACCCTTGAATGAATTGACGAAGAAGGGTGTCCAGTTCCAATGGGGACAACCACAAGAAGATGCATTCAACATCTTGAAAGATAGACTGACTAATGCCCCACTACTTCAGCTCCCAGATTTTGGTAAGACGTTTGAACTTGAGTGCGATGCTAGTGGTATTGGGATTGGAGGGGTACTTATTCAAGAAGGTAAGCCTGTTGCCTATTTTAGTGAGAAACTCTCTGGATCTTGTTTAAGCTACTCAACATATGATAAAGAACTCTATGCTCTAGTAAGGTCGTTAGAAACATGGCAACATTATTTATGGCCCAAAGAATTTGTCATACACTCTGATCATGAGTCATTGAAACACATACGAAGCCAAGCAAAATTGAACCGTAGACATGCCAAGTGGGTTGAATTCACTGAGTCTTTTCCCTATGTCATCAAACATAAGAGAGGAAAGGAAAATATTATTGCTGATGCTCTTTCTAGACGTTACACCTTGCTTTCACAACTTGACTTCAAAATTTTTGGTTTAGAAACAATTAAGGAACAATATGCTAATGACAACGATTTCAAAGATGTGTTGCTGAATTGCAAAGAGGGAAGAACTTGGAACAAATTTGTCCTTACTGATGGGTTTATATTTAGGGCTAACAAATTATGTATTCCATCTTGTTCTGTTCGTCTATTGCTGTTACAAGAGGCACATGGTGGTGGATTGATGGGACACTTTGGTGTGAAGAAGACAGAGGACATACTTGCTGATCACTTCTTTTGGCCCAAGATGAGGCGGGATGTTGAACGCTTCGTCTCTCGCTGCACGACATGTCAAAAAGCTAAGTCACGATTGCATCCACATGGTCTTTACATGCCTCTTCCTGTTCCTAGCGTACCTTGGGAAGATATATCCATGGATTTTGTTTTAGGATTGCCTAGAACAAAGAAGGGGAGGGATAGCATTTTTGTTGTTGTGGATAGATTTTCTAAGATGGCACATTTCATTCCATGTCATAAAAGTGATGATGCTACCCATGTTGCTGATTTGTTTTTCCGGGAGGTTGTTCGATTGCATGGTGTACCAAACACTATTGTTTCAGATCGTGATGTTAAATTCCTAAGTCACTTTTGGAAAACTTTGTGGGCTAAATTGGGAACTAAATTGTTATTTTCTACTACTTGTCATCCTCAAACTGATGGGCAAACAGAAGTTGTGAATAGAACATTGTCTACCATGCTTAGGTCCATCTTGAAACAAAATATTAAGATGTGGGAAGAGTGCTTGCCTCATATTGAGTTTGCATATAATCGTTCGATGCATTCTACTACTAAGTTCTGCCCCTTTGAGATTGTGTATGGTTTTACTCCTCGTGCCCCAATTGATTTATTACCCATTCCACCTACGGAGAAATTGAATTTTGATGCGACAAAGCGTGCTGAAATGATTCTGAAACTCCATGAGACAACAAAAGCAAACATTGAATCTATGAATGTGAAATATCAACTTGCTGGTAGCAAAGGGCGCAAGCATGTAACTTTTGAACCTGGTGATCTTGTTTGGTTGCATTTACGTAAAGAACGATTTCCTGCATTACGTAAGTCTAAATTGATGCCAAGAGCTGATGGTCCCTTTAAGATATTAGAACGTATTAATGACAATGCATATAAACTTGAGTTACCTGCAGATTTTGGGGTTAGTCCCACTTTTAACATTGCAGATTTGCGACCCTACTTGGGGGAAGAGAACGAGCATGAGTTGAGGACAACTCAAATGCAAGAAGGGGAGGATGATGAGGGCATCTCCGACATGGTTAAACCCAAGACTCATATATTAGAACCAGCTCCAACAGAAATACAAGGTCCAATCACTCGAGCCCGTGCGCGACAATTAAACTATCAGGTGAAATCGTTCTTGTATTGTATACACATACACAATTGAATGGAGAACTACTAAATTCGTGTGATGCTATTATTTTGCTTAGGAATGAAGGAAAAGAAGAAAGCTGAGCTACTTCGTGTTGGGAAAATCTGCCACGTCAACATGTAGATAGACTGCATTAAAAGCATCATAACTTTGGAATCCCTTCATCAAATGGAATGTTTGAGTACTCTTTGGAAAGCTGAGAAAGTCTCCTTGGCAGATAATATATTAACTCAACCGAGATATCCCAGCGAAGGAAGGAGAATCACTACTTTCCTTCTTCTAGTCAATCTGTTTCCTTTTTCTAGATAATCTGTTTAGGTAATAATTTAGTAGTTTCCATATGTAATAAGTTTCCAAACATTGGGAACGTTCCTAGGGCTATAAATACCCTAGAGACTTCAGTTGTGAAGCAGTTTTGGTTGAATACAAAGTTTAGCTACGCTACATTGCCAGTTGAAGCCGTGGTCGGTTAGATCGCCGTTTTGCTGTTCTAGAACTCACCCCTTGTATCCCTGCGAAATTAGTGTGAGTGCACACTTGTTCATCTTGTTCTTGCTAGTTCTCGATTGCTTGCAGGAACAAGAACCCTCGTGGTTTGGTTGATCGTGCTCCGTAAAGATCACGAACAGCCTTGGAGTTGGTTGTAGCGATTGCTAAGGCGCAACATCCTTGGATGGTTGTAGTCGGATCGTGAACGTCTTCTCCTTCTACCAATCGACCTATCCTCTCATCGAAAGATCGGGCCACCCGAGTCCCCATCACTCTATCTTTGACTTCTGTTGCCAATCACTCATCATCATCTTGAGCCATGAGGCCCACGATCTTCACAATGGCTCCTCAATCTTCCACTTGATGAGTGCATTGTTAACACGCTCTTCATCATCTCTTCGAACCTGTAAAACATGTGGAAACACGAAAACAAAACACAAGATAATAGAAAGAAGAAAATAAAAATAAAGGATTTAAATCTAATGACCAAAAACTAGAAAATGTCATTTGGGTTAAACGGAAAAGAAATCAACAAAGATTTCAAATAAAATCTCAAATGAGTGTATTCTCAGAATTATCAACAAGGATTTTAAAAGAGTAAAGGCAAAAGATAATAATCTTCCCTGAAACAAATCGTAGAGAAAGCCAAAATGTCCCTTTAAACTCTCAAAAATTCAAATTTTCCCGTTAAGATCTCAAATTTCTCCTCCTTGTTGATAATTGGACTCATCAAGCGAGACTAAAAACACTCAAAAGAGACACACTCAACTCCCCTGAAATGTAGCTCCCCCTCAAAATACGCAATGAATGCAACTAGGGTGCAAGTAGAGTGTAAAATGAAGTGTAAAAAGCAAGCTTCTCAGATATGATTAACAACAATTACAAGACCTAGCAAGTTGTTGACGCCAAGATTTGGTAAAGCTTAGGGCCCACCGAGGATGTCGTACGGTCAATGAAAATCAAGAAGAGTCCGGTCAAAAATGGTCAAAGAAGCCTATCCGTTACAAACATGGCTGGATATGAAGGAGCCGATAATAAGAAAGTAAAGATTATTTAGAATCGGTTAGGATAAGATACATGGACGCCAACTCTCCGGACTTTAAATATATATCTCTTAGTTAGTTCAAAGACACATCTCTGTCAAACAATTACTCGGCACATCGCCACCCTTGGCTTTTCAATGTTAATCCCGACGAGATTCGACACTCGTAGATAGGTTGCATCGTTTTGATCTCCGACGAAGAGGTGAGTCCTACCACCCCCGACGACCGTACTAACTAGGTTAGTATCCTCATGGCTGCATCAAATTGATCTATTGAGGAGAACGTTGAAACAATATGATCGTCGGTTTATCGCGGTGTATTGGCTAGGTCTAAGGCTATATCAGATTGATCTCTTAGATTGATGTGATCTCGGAGTGGTAATTTGAGGCTTCATCGGTTAAGTCCGACATCTCTTGCTATTGTATCTTTTTTCATGATGTATACCGTTCATCTAAATAAAGCATGTCTGTTACTTTAATATATTATTAAGATCATCGTGATTAGCTACTGTCTTGGTTATGTTCAATCTAGTTATTGTGATGATTTTCATGATATAGACATGTTATCTGGCACATTTTATTTATTTCTATTGGAGTACAAGCCGATAGGTTATCTTCAATTCGATGCTACATCTTATTCGCCATCGAAAAAGCGATCATCGGCCCATATGTGCAAACTACCCATCTCATCGGCCGATGGCATGCTTGCCCGATCGCTTCACCCGTGGTCATTGGCCTTATGGTTGATCGACATAATATTCCACGAATATCATATCCTTACTGCGTTCATCAACTCGATATCCTATAGGCTCTGCTACTGATACTATTCTCTCTATTTCCTTATCAATTGCAGGGTCAAACTGATTGGCACTCCTTGAACCCTTTTTGTAAGAACGTAGGACCTGCACTAGAGTTAAGCAGATCTCTCAAGCCATGTGTATCAAAGTGTGACCAAAAAACGCACCAACATGCTTTTTGGCACACCCAATAGGACCACACTTCAGCAATTCAGCCATAGCGGGTGAACTCAATGACGACAATATCATTCCGATCACCCTGGAGACCTTGACTAAGGATCAAAGGGCGAATGTATGGAAACACGTTGATGCTTTATAGGAGCTGTGCCTACAAGCCTACAAATGACTCGAGCGGGTCCCATCTTAAGGGATCCGTTGCTAAGACCAACAACGACCATGGAGATCAGACAGCCGATAGAAAGCCCTCTTTTCGGTTTCTAGGAGATCGTCGATAACACACTTTACCATACGCTCATCAATCAATTTGGAACATTGGTCAACACCCTCCACAGGCTGATCAAGAAGGCTATTGATGGCTCTGTAGCCCACGAGCCACCACAAGGTCCGACGTATCTCCCCGATATTCAGACCAAAATGCTACAGAATCCACAACACACTCGGCCGGCTCCACAGCCGCAAGGGCCGATGAGGCTAGAACAGAAGACCTTCTCAGTTGGCCATGAAGGAAATAGGGCGACCCAACCATCGACCCCCTCTCGGGACATGCCGTCGAGTTCATCATATAACCTCGAAAGAGGTGTGTCGGCACTATTCTCAGCGGCCGGCCCTAGGCCGATAAGACAAGAGGCCCACAAGTCACAACATTGTCTTCCACCTCATCATTGGGGAGGGTGTCCGTACTCCCTTCATCAAGGTTGGCCCGGGATTGGAGGAGCTAGACTTTTCGGTGATACTATTCAATGGCACCATTGTCGGACTGTGTGGAATAAAGTATGGTCTGACGCCACCTCAAAAGAGAAGTAGATGCGTTGAAAAAGGCAACATCCATCACAATCCTCCTTGGCCGAAAAGGGAAAAGTGAGGAAGAAGATGAAAGGGTTGAAGAAGATTTCTGCAATGTGAAACTAGTGCTTCGAAGATATATAGCTGGTTTAAAGATACTAGAAGATGAATGGTGTTTCTGCTACTAGTAGAAAGTTCGATGGGACTTTGATATGACATGGTGTAGAAAGCCTTAAATGAGTGATAATTTTGAAGCATTAGCTACACTTATGCTCTAAAACTAGGGGGCATGTGTTGACGACAAAAGTTGGTTAAGTCCCAAGCCTAGTAAGGATCCAGTGTGGTCAACGATAGTCAACAAGTATAGTCAAAGGTTGGTCAAAGAAGTCCGTCTGTATTGTTGTGCATGACTGAATATGAAGGAACCTATAAACATGAAGAGATAGAGATGAGATCCAGAATCAGTTACGATACGGATTGTATTAGACGACAAGTCTCCGGACTATAAATATGTAGATATTGGGTAGATAAAAGAGAAACACTACCACAGAAATGTACATTAGTGACGGGTCATAACGTACATTAGTGACGGACATGTCTCCTATCACCTTTATCGCGTTAGTAAAGCCCTATCATTAATGACGGGTAAATACCCGTCACTAAAGAGTCTCTCTAGGTCCCCTCCATGTCCGGCATGCCCCCTTTTAGTGATGAGTAACATTTCTTACCTGACACTAAAGGTCATCTTTAGTGATGGGGAGTACTTTACACCCGTCACTAATGTGATCTTTAGGGACTGGTCACCAATGTCACCCGTCACTAATGTTATGGTTATATTAAAAAAATTAGGCTGCATCCTGAATAGATCATCTTTAGTGACAACAGTACTTTACACAACTCATTACTATTGTGACCATTATGGACGGGTCACCAATGTCACCCATCACTAATGTTATGGTCATATTAAAAAAATATTTATTTTTAGGCTGCATCCTAAATCAAAGCCACGATTTAGCAGCCAATTTTTAAATTGCAAACAACACATAATTCATCACTAAACACATAATTCATCACAAAATACCACCACAACAGATTGCATTGCACAAAAAAACATCGATAAAAAATGTATTCATTAAGACAACCTTCATGTAGGTTGAGTTACTGTAAATTAAGTTTTTGACAACAGTCAATGTTTGCATAAGTGAATAGTAAATGAAACTGAAGAACAAAGGTCACGATAATATCTTATGTCATGTGATTTAGGATCTGCTATCTTTGTGGCCAGCCTCATATGGAGTGCAGCATAAAACCAACACTGGTTTCTAGGAGGTTGACTGTAGCACTGTTATGGAAAACATGATTAGTTTGGACAACACATTAAATTTGAAAACATGAACATTTAGAGACTTACAAGCACTGTGTTTTATGAACCAATGGTAGGCGTTGCGGTTCTTTTAGTTTGTTCATATCAGCAGCATCTTTAAAATCTCTGTAATGAGGTAGAACGAGATTGAGTTAAACAAGAATAGGTTGAAGGTTGAAGTTGTAATGAAGTGAATAAAACCTTACTCGTCTATTAAACTTTTGAGTACCGAGAAGTCCCTCTCGATGCGCTCGCCATTCAGTCCACTTGGGGGCGATGAGTACTAGGATATAATGTCAATTAACACGGTGTATGCCCATTACATGTCGGTCTCTTGAGATGCAAATATCTGTGGATCCACAAATTTGAAATGTAGATTCTTGGATTGTTGCCACATTATCCTGCACATATGAAAGCGTAGTTAATAGCACATATCGAGAGTGTCCAAGTTAAAAAGATCGTATAGATCGTTGAAGCATACCAAGAAATAGCCATCATTACTGGTCCAAAATGTTGTTTCTTGTATATTACAATGACCTAACTTCTGTTTTCTTTATATCTATTGAGATATAATTGATGAAGGTCGATTAAGGCTTCCCTCCCCTTCTTGTTGATCTGGAGGAAACATGTTCTTGCCTTATTCTAACTTAGCACGTGGGAGAGTCTAAGCTGACACGACCTTACGATTTGCCTCTTTTTTAGTATTTTTGGCCTTCTTTGTATTTTTTGTGTTGAATCGTTGGCTTATTTTACGGTGGCATAGTGACGATATTTTCACCTTGCTCGATAGGCGCAACAGTAGGTGGCTGAATAGGTGTAGTAGCAACACACGCAACAACAATAGGTGGCTGAGCAGCTGGAGGTTTAGTAGATGGTTGAGCAGTAGTTTGGCTAAGCAGCTAGAGGTTCTCGGCATCGACCAAAATATCCACTCGTTTCCATTGTACCCTTGTGAGATGGCAAGCACGAAGGGTGGTGATTTCATCATTCAGAGGAATACGCAATGGGATGTCTTCCGTGTTGGGTGCATAAATCAATAGACACCATTGCAAATCCCTCATTTATTAGCAAATTGTATATCTCCTGTTGATATGGATAGACAACACCCTTTGCCACCTCAATCTGAACCCCCACGGGCTTTATGATAAGCTTGCACGTGGTTGGTTCAGTTAGCCAATCGATGTTGTACGACCGAAACAAGCAACTAGAGGGGGGGGGGGGGTGAATAGGCACCTAAATAAATTCTTTCGAATTGATGGCCATTTCTAACCCGCAACACAACTCTAAATGAACACACGGAAGCAAATAAAAATTCACAGCAAAATTCCACACAAAGGTTGTACTATCACTCTTTTGTCATATATAATATGATACGATAGTCTAAGAGATCACAAGCACCGAAAATAATCTGGCCTTCAAAAACAACTATTGTCCAGATTGAAAAGACATCAACACAAGGCTCAGAGGAAAATTAATACTACTCACTAATCAACAAATATTCCACCAAAAACACAGGTATTCCTTCGATCCCATGAAAATCATTCACAGTTCATAGGTCTTTAATTAATCACCCAACAAGCATGCATATATGTAAAAGATTTGTTAAATAGAACATGAAGAAAACAATACGCACATATATATTTTATCAAGTGAAAAATATGTGATAAAGAATTGGAGATAAACCTGCATATTGTCATGTGGCGCAAACAACCGAAATCCATGATCCACTTGTTCTTCAGACCTCCGTCTGCCACCTACACAAAACGATAATATCTCGAGTGCTCAGTGCTAGGGTGAGTGAAAAACTGATGAGGTATCCAGCACTGAGAAACTCGAGCTGCAGGCAAAACAGTAGTAGACTGTCTACCAAAATGGCGAGAGCCATAAAAATGATGAGGTTTCCCAACCTATCGAGGACCAAAACCACTAACACGTGGTTTAGCACCATATGAGTGATGGTATATCCCACGATGGGCAAATCCTCTAGAATCAAAATGTGGAGCCTCATGAAAATGAGAAAAAGATTGAGACAGGCTCATGTATACCAACTGGTGTCTGATACATGTCCCGTGCACTCATCTCCTAAGCACGTCGCTCATCCTTTATGCGATGATAACAGAAACCAATCAAGTGACCAACCCACTAACAATAAGAGCAATGAAAAATCTTCTTGTGGGTAGGTGCATGAGTCTTGGGAGAAGTCCTCACAGGCTCTATTGGTTTCTGACGAGGAGATTTCTTTGGTGAAGGTGGTGTTTTCTTGATAGGCTGATTAGATTTCTTGGCTTTCTGTGGTGTGTCTAACTAGGCTATTTCTTTCTCAAGGGTAGTGGGAGGAGTGAACACAGTTTTTTCATTGTGTTTGAAGTGGTTCTCTCATAACCCAACCCTAAAGCTAACCTTGCCCTGTCAACACACATCTTGGTCTTGGCCAAGAGCAAATCCATCCCACCCTTCCCTTTAGTGCATTTATCAACCACAGAGAGAAGGTAATCATTTTCAGTCATGAGCTTTTCAGTTTGCCATCTAGCGAAACTGAGTTGGTCCTTAAGGTTGATGTAGGTGGGACAAGTAGGCTGCATATCCTTAGAACACTCAGCACTCTCCAATCTAGCCTCTAATTCATTAACAATCTTATCCGTCAAATTAATGCTTTCCATAAGTAAGGGACAATTCATGCATTCATTAGCAATAGTAGGTCTAGACTTCACCTCAAAAAGTTGTTTCTGTGCAATCTCAAGCTTATTGATAGTTTGGGCGTGCACAATACGTAGCTCGGCAATCTGACTCATGACTACGAAACAAGACTCACATTCAGCATCCTCATACTTAGACCTAAGCATGGCAAGTTCAGTTGATACAGATTCAAGCCTAAGTCTAAGTTCTTTTCTCTCTTTAGTAGCTTGTTTAAGTAATCTATCCTAACCAATCAAAGCATCATTCAATTCATCATTTTTGACTAAAAGATGGTCACGAGATAGATATACCTCAGATGAGTCTAGATCATCGTCGTTCCCGTCGATGCTGTCGACCATGAAGAAAAGGCCGGTGAAGTCTTTCATCTTCTTCTCATTCTTCTCCTCCATCTTTGGAGGCTCCTCCTTATCAGAGTTGGGCTCCTCACTCGACGATGAGTCGATGTCGCTGAGGGCCATCATGAAACCTCCGGAGGTAGCCTTGGCTGCTCTCTTGGAAAGCTTTTCTCGGTTCTTATTGAAGAAGGGCTTCTTGTCCCTCTTTTGGTACATGTGCTCATTTTCATCTTTCTTTTTCAAATTAGGGCAGTTAGCTTTAATATGATAAAGATCTCCGTATTCAAAACATCTCTAGGAGCCTCCTCTCCTCTGATCTCGTCTATCATTATAGAATCGGGTGAACTTCTTGACAATGAGAGCAAGCTCCTCATCATCCAAAGTGTCCACCTGCTATTTAGTGACAAAGACCAGAGAAGACAAGGCAAAGCCACCAACATAGGCACAAGCGCCTGAAGAACCATATGCAATACCTCCAGATGAGGTGCCACTGCCAGAACCAGAAAGTAGTGCCATGAATGGTGGCAAAGAGTTTCTAGGCCCTCGGTGAGATTCCTTAGCAATCTCAGTGGACTTAAGTTTGCTGAAAAGTTCATCGCAAGTTAATGTGTCATAACTTGAAGACTCCTCGATGCTTGAAATCTTGACTTCCTATATGCCATGATTAAGGGCATAGAGAAGCTTGATAGCACGTTCATGATCAAAATAAGGCAAAGTTCTAGTAGAACACAAATTGCTAATAATGCTATCAAATCTAGCAAACATGGCATCAATGGATTCACCAGGGCTCTGCACAAACATTTGATATTGTTTGTTGTATGTGCTTTGGCGCCTGACCTTGATCTGAGTTGTGCCTTCATGAAACATAGTGAGATTGGACCAAATCTCCCTAGCAGTTCGAAGATGTTGATCCCTATCGAACTCATTCCTGCTCAAGCTAATGAATAGCATATTTCTAGCCTTGCAGTTAGAAGTATACTGATCATTCTCAGCCTGAGTAGTGCGAGTCTCAGTGATGGAGTATTGTGAGTCCACAATCTCTCAAATTGTAAATAAACCTCCATGCACATCTTCTAGTAAGTAAAATCTGACCCATCGAACAGAGGGATTTTGCTAACTCTGTCCATGTCACCTACGGTTCACAAAACCGGTTAAGGTCACCTGGTGATCTAACCCGCTCTGATACCAATTGTAGGACCGAAACAAACAATTAGAGGAGGGGTGAATAGTTGCCTCAACAAATTCTATCCAATTGATGGCTTTTTCTAAATACCCAACGCACCTCTAAATCAACTTTCACTGTAAAATTCTAGACAAAGCAAGTACTATCACTCTCCTATCAGATATAATATGATGCGACAGTCTGAGAGATCATAAGCACTGAAAATAATCTAGCCTTCAAAAACAACTATTGTCCAGATTGAAAAGACACCAACACAATGCTTAGAGGCAAATTAATACTACTCACCAATCATCTCACCGATGAACAACATTTCACAAAAACATAGGTATTCCCTCGAGCCCATGAAAAACTATCGACATGAAAAAGTAAAAAGACAACTTTGTCCCTAGGGTTTAATTAACTGTAGACTCTATTTTACAGACACGAAGGCCCATAGGGCTAAAAATATAAAATCCTATCTAAAGGTCGTTTGTTCCATTTCGAAGATTTCGTAGCGTCTACAACTCCGCTTTAGGATGCCTGGATCTCGATTCGACGGTTTTGAGCCCAGATCAACAAAGCGCTCCAGATCATCGACACGTGTCACCAATCCATGAATTCGACCGCCAAAAAGTCTCTCCCGCTCTCGATCCCTCGAGCCACCATGTTACTTGCACTGGCCTCCCTTTCCCTGAATTGGTCAACACACTATCGCGATCATCCGTCCTTCCATATCTTGCTCTATCTCCACGTGTATGCCTGAGATCTTCCTCAACTTCACCCGACACCCTTGTTCATTTGACATCAAGCTCCCCGCTTGACCTCAATCACCCGCCGTTGACAGTTGACTCACATCTCAACCCTACACATGAGACAAGCAAAAAATGAATCTCCATGCAAAGCACACATTGATTCCATCAGTGAACCCAGAAAGGCAATCACAAGTCCCAACCATAAATCAGGCAAACTTGTCAATCACTTATCACAAAGATAAAACCACAATGCAAACCCCGCTTGGTTTCTCAGATGGTGTCATCTAAATCACTGCATATCAATCGCTGCTCAACCTCTCTTGATCCCCAACTGCTCTTTTTGGCATGAGGGCTATCAACTGTAGCTTGGTCTGAAAGGACAATACCCCATCGAGCTAAGCTACCCACAATATCTGAATATAGATCCCTCTTGATCTTCACAGAGAGCGACTCCACATCAATTCCTGCGGACCTTCTTCGCTTCTTGTACATGTCAACATTGTCCAAGAAACCATGTGAGAAACCATGTTGAAAAATATGGTTTTGATATTCCAGATGTGATGAGTGATTGTCAACGGATGTCAATGGAAGGGAGTGATGAAGACCTGCCGAGTCTGAGGCGCATGTGACTCAGGTACACGGGCAGTGAGCGATGGCCGGGCAGAGGAGCCGTGGAGTCGGGCTGTCCCAATCCGGGTACATGGCTAGGAGCGGCAGATGATCCACTGGTCTGTTGACTGGGTTTGACTCAGGTACACGGGCGGCGAGCGATTGCCGCGCTGAGGAAGCTGCGGGGTCGAGTCGGCCCAATCCGGGTACCCGGTGCGAAGACGGTGGACGCTTTGTCAGTTTTGGCGTAAAACTGACAATCTATGTTTAATGCGTTTTTTAGGATATTAATATTTAGTTTCTAAGTTTAGAATATTTTTATTTAAGTAAGGTAATTTTTCTAAGAATATTTTAGTAATTTTCGAAATTTATTTTAGAGTCAGTTTATTTTACCTAAGGGTAAATTAGTCTTTTCATGTATTAGGATTTGCCTATAAATAGGCCCCTATCCCCTTGGGGATAGATGACTGTTTTGTTTTTCAAATCAATCTACAATCTACAGTCCAACAAATTTTCCCGTCGCAAGTTTTCTTTTTGGTCGCCATAGTTTCTTCCTGCCACCGGTGAAACACACAGGCATTGCTTTCTCTTCTCCGGCGGAATTAAAACAGCGCCTCGGGCAACGTGCAGGCAGGCGGGCCCCACGGCAACAGGGTTTCATTCAACATGCGGCGGTGTCTCACGGAAAGGTGTGCTGCACGGCAGCAGGAAAGTGTAGTCATTCGCATGCGACCGCGTTGGCGTACAGGAATTTTTTTCTTTTGGTTTGCTTCTCCACGGCAACAGCGGCCGACTTTTTTTTGTCATAGGCTCGGGCTCACGTGCGGCGGCCGGATGCAAGCATTCCAGTGCTAGCAGCGTTTCTTCACGTGGCCACAGCGCATGCTGTTCGGGTGGTGCGTGCAGGCCAGGAACCAAGTCGACGAGACGAAGGTAAGTTTTTGATCTCCTATTTTTAGTAGATCATTTTTAGAGATAATCATCCATTAATTAATTAGCGAAAAAATTGTTTAGAAATTTCGTGGAAAATTAATCTGCCAAAATATTTTTAGTACTCGTATATTTTTATTTTAATATTCTTTAATCAATTCGTATAAACTGAAAATTTATTGATAGGTGCAGTAATATTTTTATTCTAGATTTACTTGAAATATTTTAGTTTTATTTCTATATTAATTTCTGGATGTTACATGTTTTTATTCATTTAATTAGTATTTTATTTTTAGACTGAAAAATAAATATTTCGTGATTTATCTAGGTGTTCTTATTTATTACAGTAGTTTTATTTAATTCATCTGTGATATCATTTTAATTAGGACACCGGCCATTTTTAGGATAGATAACTTTAGTTCCTGCAATTTGCTTTGATAATATTATTTGTCTGGTTAAGTTCATTTGGGTATTAGGATTAAAATATGTTTTAGCAAGAAATGTTTAGGCACCCATTCACCCCCCTCTGGTCACTACTTTCGGTCCTATAAGTGGTATCAGAGCGAGGTTAGGTTTTTTTAATATCTTAACCGATTCAAAACCTAGGTAGTGACCATGACGTCTTCTGGTAAAATCCCATCTGTTGGACCGGAAACAGCGACCAGAGCGGGGTGAATGGGAGCTTTTAAAATTTCAGGCTAAAAACAGCCTTCGGTTTTAATTCTGTCTACTGCGGAACAGGCTTCGAACACCAACCTTCGAAGGTCTGGTTCGGAGGTACTTGACAGCTCCGAACACAAGCTTCGCAAGGAGTAAAAGTCCGAAGCCAAGCAGACTTCGCTCCACACACAACCCCAAAAACAACTCTGCTAAGTCAGTGCAGGCTCCGCACACAGGGTGCTTCGAGCAGGCTTCGCACTTCACCCTTCGCAAGAGTGAACTACCCTCTGAGGACTACGACCTAATACTTAGCGACAACAACTGGTGCTGGGCTTCGTACTGCGAAGGTCTAAACGCACACAAGTGGACTCCGCTAAGGTCTTTGACGCGAGAAGCTAAACGGGCTTCGAACAGGGCTTCGCTAGTAAGCAGCGAGGTCTAGCCTCCTGTTACACAGAGCGAACGCGCACTGAAAAACACACTTCGCACACAACACACTTCTTCAACACTGGCTTCGATGCACTGTCACAAGTCACTCAAGGTGACACACAAATGGACGAAGTATGCAGCGAGGTATGTAAAACAAGCTCAAGCAAAAAGCACACAGAAGCAGGGCTTCGCCGCTTGAACAAGGAACACTAAAATGAACTCACTGAATGTATTCAAAGTGTGAGGAGGCTGGTACAGGAGCTCAACAGTAAATGCTCAAAGTGTTAAATGTTACCTACCCAGCTCCCATATTTATAGCCCACAGTTCACCCAAGTGAAATGACTACTTTACCCCTAGGGTTTACACCAGTTTTGTCTCTACAGAACAGAGGGGTACAAAAGGTAGTCTAACTTTATTTGGAGGCTTCTCTGTCAGCTTTGCAGAGGGGACAGCGTCAGCTTTTTGCAGAGCAGACAGTGTCAGCCTTTGCAGTCTTTGACCTTTCTGAAGCCCCCCTTCGCACGCGAGGGGTGCGGTAGCTTTGGTGAGAAGCCTTGAGCCTGACGGCCTTCGCTTCACCGAAGTCAGCCTCCGATACGTGACGGTTTTGAGCCGAAGCCGTCAAAGCCCTTGGGCCTTCGCACCACCACCTCCGGAGTGGACCACCACGGCTTCGCAGCTACTCCTAGCTCGCACTCCGTCAGTCCGTGTACCGAAGCCATGTATGGCCGAAGTACCACAAGGCATTCTCACTCTAGAGCTAGCCTCGCTCCGAAGCCTTCCTCACTCCGAAGCCCCACCTTCGGAATACCACCCTTCGAAGTCCCTCCTTCGTCCAAGGCCTACGCATGAAGCATTCCATGAGCACTTCGTCGCAGTGTCTCTCCCCGAGCACACTCCTCGATGAGCCTCACCCGGACCATGCCTTCGATGCACCTCAACTTCTGAGACCTTCGTCGGGTACCTTCGAATGTCTCCCTCCGGAGCACACTTCGAACGCCTTGCCTCCGCAGAGGACTTGAACCACCAAACTCTGAAGTCACTCCATCCGGAGTACCCTTCGAAGTGCCTCGCATCCGAGGACTTTGTCTCGGAGTACCTTCACCCGGAGCCACGCTCCGCACTTACTGCCCTCTCCTGGTGCACCTCGACCCGAGGTCCGACCCAGACCCCTTCGCAGCCACCGTGACGGAGCTCCCCGCTCCCCTGGCATCAAGCCTCCCGCTTGACCCAGGTTCACCTACCGCGAACCGTCCGTCGCCTCCGCGGTCCCCTGCGCACCATAGACAAACAGATAAGTGTATCCAGTACTCCGGAGACCTCTCCGGGTTAGCAACCTTCGGCACACACACTCTGGTGTACCGCCCAAAGTACCGAGACCTTCAGTACAACCCAGTCATCGTGTACTGTCGGACCCCTCCGACAGGCACACTCCGCTGCAACAGCTGCAGCAACCAAACCACCGAACCCTTCGGTGAAACCACCTCCGAACCCCCTTTGGAGGTACCCCTTCGAACCAGAGGGTAAAAATCCTGTTAATCACTCATCACACTCCGAAACCAACCCTTGGTTTCTCACCATCCCTAGAGGCTTTTGGCTATACTTATTGGAAGACTCACATGCGAGCATACCTTATGAGCCAGAGCTCGGACATATGGGAGATTTGTGTTCATCCTAGTTTCACCATTACGACTATTGCTGCGGATACAGCTGAAAATATAATTACCCAGCATCAAAATAATAGTAAGGCGGTGAACATTTTATTTTCTGGTCTAGGTCCTAGTGAGTTCGAACGTGTTAGCCATCTCACCACTGCTAGAGAGATCTGGGCTACCCTCCAGGTACATCATGAGGGGACAGCTCAGGTCAAGGCTAGACTTTATCAGACCTACCGGCGTGAGTATGAAAATTTTTCACAGAAGCCGGGTGAGACTGTTGAGGCTTTGTTTGGTCGTTTTCAATCGATCATTAACAAGCTTCGCGTTAACAAGGCCGAGCGTGATCAGCTGGTCTCGGATCATGAACATGCGCTTAAGGTACTCCATACCTTGGACCCTAAGATCTGGGAGATCAAGGTCTCTTCTATTATTGAGAGCGCATCTTATGATACCTTGACCATCGCAGAGCTTTTTAGCAAGCTCAAGGCCTCAAAGGTCGATATCCAGTTGAGATCAAATCTCACTGGTTCTGGCTCCAAGATTCTGGCACTTGCGACACCGTCTGTTGATCCTAATGCCATGAGTTGTACTGTTTTTTCCTTGATGTCTATCTCTGAGGAACAACTTGATACTCTAGGAGATGATGATCTGTGCTTGTTTAACAACCGGGTGCGATGTGTCTATGATAAGAGAATGTTTAAGAGACACGGCACAAAATCTCGATGCTTTGAGTGTGGTGACCCAGGTCATTTCATCGCCGACTGCCCCAAGCAGAAGAATTACAAGAAGGGGACCGGCGGCAACTCCGGCAAGAATGACAATTCCACAAAGGGCAAGCCCAAGACAAGATTTTTTCGAAAGGCTCTAAAGGATTACAGGCGTGAGAACAAGAAGCGAGACAAGACCTTTTTCGCTGAGATGGAGAAAAGATACTCCAAGAGGTCCTCGTCCTCCTCCTCGTCTTCAAGTTCAAGTGATGAAGAGATCGTGATCAAGAAGGGGAAGGACAGGGACAATCCGGCGGGCCTCTGTTTTATGGGCTTCGGGGACAAGCCAAAGAGTTGCTCACGTCATAGCCGAAGATCCCACAAGAGCTTCTACTCAATGGCTCTTGGGGAGAAGAAAGAGAAGGACTCCTTCGACGACTCCGACGACGAAGACGATGAGAAGGCATCTTCCTATGAACAAGAAGTTATTAATTTACTAGAACAGAACAGTCAGGAGTTAAAGTATAGAGAGAAACTGCTTAGAGGGGCTAAGAAGAGGATAGATGAGCTTGAGAGTGAGCTTGCCACAACAATGGTAAGCTTGAGAGTCTGTCTTCTTCTCCTTGCTTGGGTGATAGTGATGAGTGTCCTAACTGTGAGGTGCTGTTGTGTGACCTGACGACTCTTAAGTCCAGGTACACAGAGAGGGTAGATGAGAGAGACGCATTGGCCATTGAGCTTGAGGGCGCTCAGCAGGAGCTAAAAGATGCCCATGCCACTGTCGTTGCACCTTGTGTAAACTTCCCATCCCATTTACCTAGTATAGCTGAGCTGAGAGCCAAGAGTGATGAGCAGTTGAGCGAGTTAGCTGGAGTGAGAGCTGAGTTGGAGTAGAATAAGCTAGAGCTTGAGACCTTGTCAGTTCCACCCACTATTTGTGAGAATAGTTTGTCCATTAGAATGGAGTTGATCAAGCTAAAAGCTGAGAAGTCTGTCGAAGTTGATAAAGAGTGTGAAATCTGCTTGTCACAGGTGGAGGTGTTAGCTTCTTTGAGAGAGGAGCTAGCTGATGTTCAGAATGAGAACTTTTACCTCCGTTCAATCCTGAGTTGGATTAGTGCTAGAGAGCCACAACTCGGCATGATGATCCAGCAGTTCAAGAGACATGATGGTTTTGGAGTAGGTTACACATATACCAAGGCTGATTTTGAGAGTGCCATTAGCCGTGCAGTGGAGTGGAGTAAGATGACTCCCGAACAGAGATATCCCAAGACTCACTCCACTGAGTCCTTTAAGGATAGTCAGCCAAAGGATGGAGTGATACAAGAACAACCTAAAGCTCCACCTAAGAAGCAGATATGGATTCCTAAGCCTAAAACTCTTCACACCTCTCTTGATTCTTTACCTGGACCCTCTCACACCAAAGATGCTACACCCAACACCACCAAGCCTAAGAACCCTAAACCACAACAACATCCCAAGAAGCCTACCTATCACTGTGAGTTTTGTCAGAGAGACGGGCATCTTGAGGAGTTTTGCTTCAGGAGGAAGCGGGTTGAGCGAGTAGAGAGAGCTCGAGGTGGGCAAGAGCAGTTCTACCAGCAGGGTGGTAGACAGAGAGTCCCTCGACGTGGAGAGAGGCTAGAGGCCAGGCCACGTCGTGTAGGTGGTGGTAGAGGAGACGGTTTTTATGATCGTGCTCCGGAGGGTGGCTTCCGTTCCGGCAGAGTTCCGGCTCGTTATAGATACGATTTTGGATCTCGCGACCGTGATTTTAGGAAGAACAGAGGACCGCGCTTTGATCCGCGCTTCAGTCCAGACTCATATGTTTCCTTTTGCTTTCCTACATACGCGCAGATGGCACGACACTGGTTCAACACTTTTACTAAACCTGGCATTGGTCCGTTTGGTCCCACTCATGATTATTGATCGTGTTTTTGGGAGTTGTGTATCATTTTTAGGATATTTTGAGTCACCTTTTCATTGGTATCAGTTTTTCCTTCTTCTTTATTTTTATTGAGTCTTTTTGTGTGTGCGTTCATATCATGCATAATCATCAACCACATTTTGAGCTTGCTTCTGCTATATGATTAATCTGCTTTACTTTCTCTAGCTAGTATATGTTTTTGATTACTTGTCGATAATCATGTTCTGGTTCAGTTCACATGATATATCTGATATGTGTCATATGCATGGCTTTTATGCTTTAAAATTGAAAAATGATCACCATTGCTTCTGGTAACTAGCATGTGTAGGCTGAATGCTTTCGCTACCTTTTACATGCCTTGTAGCTAGATCCTTACTTAGATGCAGATATGCAATTTGGACATCTATATACTTTAAATATGAAAAATGTGCTATAAAAATGATAAAAAATCCAGAAAAATGAAAAATTTATGCATTTTTATGATTATTAGAAAAGATCCAGGTGGGTTTGTTTTGTCGCATTGCATTGTTCTGGACTGCTTACCATAGCACTTTGGTATGAACTAGGACGGTGTAATGTATGCCAAGACCAATGTCTTAAGCTTCTGATGGTCCAGTTCTGGCCTAGGCTTGACTTGGTCGGTTAGCATAAGGTTTGACATGCAAATACCCCTGGCAGAAATGAAAGGAAAAAGAATCGGTCTGAAAAATTTAAACAGATGACAAGTTTGCTAAAGCACTTTGTTTTGGACAATGCTTATCTTGGTAGATATCAGTTAGCTTTTGCATCTCATGCTTTACTTTGCTTGTCAACTAGAAAATGTGGTGATGCTTTTGTTTTGCAAAAATCGAAAAATGTGTGCTAATGACTTTCTTAAGATATCATCTATTGCACTGATCATGTCATGTATCTTAGACAGTATATCTTTCGCTATACCTGTTAGATGTTGTTATTGCAGTTAATCATATCTAAGAAGCATGCTTTTTAACTCCACCTGCACCCCATCTGCATTCATAGCATATTTTGAGGGGGAGCTGCATTTCAGGGGGAGTTGTGTTTATGTCTCTTTAAGTGCATTTAGTCTCACTTGATGAGTCCACTTGTCAACAAGGGGGAGAAATTTTGGATATATTTTTGGCTTTCTCTGGGATTTATTTTAGGGGGAGTTTATTCTTGTTGGTCATTCTGAGATTTGCACTTGTTTTTTTGAGGTTTTTGAGGCTTTATTTTTGGTTAACCATAATGACCATTTTTTCCTTGCTTCTATTTGGCTTTGGTCATTAGGGTTAAACTTTTATTTTCTTTCTTCAATTTTATTTTGTTTTTGTTTTCCTGTTTCCACATGTTTTGCAGGTTCTGAAGACGAGCTGAAGAGGGTGTTGACAATGCACTCATCAAGGGGGAGATTGAGAAACCATGTTGAAAAATATCGTTTGATATTCTAGATGTGATGAGTGATTGTCAATGGATGTCAATGGAAGGGAGAGATGAAGACCTGCCGAGTCTGAGGCGCATGTGACTCAGGTACACGGGCAGTGAGCGACGGCCGGGCAGAGGAGCCGTGGAGTCGGGCTGGCCCAATCCGGTTACATGGCTAGGAGCGGCAGATGATCCACTGGTCTGTTGACTGGGTTGACTCAGGTACACGGAAGGCGAGCGATTGCCGGGCTGAGGAAGCTGCGGGGTCGGGTCGGCCCAATCTGGGTACCCGGTGCGAAGACGGTGGACGCTTTGTCAGTTTCGGCGTAAAACTGACAATCTATGTTTAATGCGTTTTTTAGGATATTAATATTTAGTTTCTAAGTTTAGAATATTTTTATTTAAGTCAGGTAATTTTTCTAAGAATAGTTTAGTAATTTTCGGAAATTATTTTAGAGTCAGTTTATTTTACCTAAGGGTAAATTAGTCTTTCATGTATTAGGATTTTCCTATAAATAGGCCCCTATCTCCTTGGGGATAGATGACTGTTTTGTTTTTCAGATCAATCTACAATCTACAGTCCAACAAATTTTCCCGTCGCAAGTTTTCTTTTTGGTCGCCATAGTATCTTCCTGCCGCCGACGAAACACATAGGCATTGCTTTCTCTTCTCCGGCGGAATTAAAACAGCGCCTCGGGCAACGTTCAGGCAGGCGGGCCCCACGGCAACAGGGTTTCATTCAACATGCGGCGGTGTCTCACGGCAAGGCGTGCTGCGCGGCAGCAGGAAAGCGTAGTCATTCGCATGCGACCACGTTGGCGTACAGGAATTTTTTTCTTTTGGTTTGCTTCTCCACGGCAACAACAGCCGGCTTTTTTTGTCATAGGCTCGGGCTCACGTGCGGCGGCCGGACGCAAGCATTCTAGTGCTAGCAGCGTTTCTTCACGTGGCCACAGCGCATGCTGTTCGGCGGGTGCGTGCAGGCCAGGAACCAAGTCGACGAGACGAAGGTAAGTTTTTGATCTCCTATTTTTAGTAGATCATTTTAGAGATAATCATCCATTAATTAATTAGCGAAAAAATTGTTTAGAAATTTCGTGGAAAATTAATCTGCAAAATATTTTTAGTACTCGTATATTTTTATTTTAATATTCTTTAATCAATTCGTATAAACTGAAAATTTATTGATAGGTGCAGTAATATTTTATTCTAGATTTACTTGAAATATTTTAGTTTTATTTCTATATTAATTTCTGGATGTTACATGTTTTATTCATTTAATTAGTATTTTATTTTAGACTGAAAAATAAATATTTCGTGATTTATCTAGGTGTTCTTATTTATTACAGTAGTTTTATTTAATTCATCTGTGATATCATTTTAATTAGGACACCGGTCATTTTTAGCATAGATAACTTTAGTTCCTGCAATTTGCTTTGATAATATTATTTGTCTGGTTAAGTTCATTTGGGTGTTGGGATTAAAATATGTTTTAGCAAGAAATGTTTAGGCGCCCATTCACCCCCCCTCTGGTCGCTACTTTCGGTCCTATACCATGCTTCCAGCCTTTTGAGCTAGAGATGCCCCGCACGTGACCAGAGTGCTCTGGTTTGCCAAGAGTGGTTGTTAGCTCATCGTGCTCTCACACGTCATTTAATGATCCTTCCGATGACTACGCTATAAGATCTTTGACCTTCTCAGCCATTGTCGTTGCCCTCGCTCGTGGTCCATGTCACTTCACCACTCTCTGTCAGTCCTCCCCGAGAAACTGCAGCCATGGATTTTCTTTGCCCTCACTAGCTATCTTGGCATCTTCAACTAACTACCTATCTTTCATCCCCACATAACCAGTTGAACCAAGGTTGTGGGGTAGCTTATTCCTAGCTTGGAGCTCTTTCTTGGCAGAGCTTTCTACCTTGAAATCATCTAGCTCTTCATTATGAAAAATTGTTCCAATCCTCCCTTTTCAAGAACATGTACTTTCTAAAGGGATCGACATTTTTGACAACAAATTACCTCATATGGTTGCTTTTGTAAGTCCACCATAGATTGGATATCATGTTTAGGGTAGTCTTTACTGCTGCCGCCTTTGAGGTCTTAGGAAACTCAAGGTAGTTGTTGATCCCGCCATTGTAGAGTGCAGTCTTCTGCTCTCGACTGAGATCATTGAAGTTCCTCAAGTTCAACGGGACCCTCACCCATGCAACCAGTCCTGCAGCTTCCTAGCTCAAGCGCTGCAAGGCCACTTGCTCTTTTGGTAGGCCATTACTGTCAATCTCCTTGATGGTTATCTTGTCCATTGGCCACTTTGCTTGCATCCTCGGCTTCTTGATTGCTAACTCGACATCGTCGGCGGAGCTAGAAGAACCAATTGAGGAATGGGTAGACATCTAAACATTAAGAGAATGGAGACCTTATTGTTTCATTAAAAATTAAATGATCGTTAGACACTACCTATTGGACATCTCCCTGCTATTCTTCAAATACACATCTTGACTCAGAATCGAGAGGGTTGTGTATCGAGAGAACAACAAGGAGACACCACTGAAACTCTCTCTAAAACCATATGGGACCACGTGGTCTAGCTATGCGGGCCGCACATCCCCGAACTATCCAAGCGTGGAAAATTCGAGAGTGCCTTTCTATAAATATGAACGGTTGCCTAGTCATATTTATAATCCAACACTCCCGAACGGGAGATGAAGTAATCGGTTACGCGACTCTAACTTATTTTTCAAAAATATTTACAACAAGATAAGGAACAAGAAGCTCTTGAAAAACCAACTAAAATAATAATTGAAATAAAAATATATAAAAAATATAACTATATCATTAAATTTAGTTGAACATGCATGATTGCTCTTAGATGTCGGGCTACCAACTTAATGGCCTCCTCGCCACTATGCTACAATTTAAATCATAGATGTGTGTCACAAATTAATAGAATTATCTATATTGCAAAAATTAATTAACCATCATAGAGAAAATATGAGAACAAAAATGAACAAAGCATCATAGATCACAAATTAATGAGAGATCATTGCATGAATAAATTTATGAAAACAACAAAATTAAACTAAATTGTCACACACATCCTCATATTGAACAAATTAATAGCATTATCTTCATTGAGCAAATTAATTAATCATCATAGAGAAAATATTGAGCACAAAATGAACAAAGCATCATAGAGCACAAATTAATGAGACATCATTGTGTTGCACTAATAAATTTGTGAAAACAATAAAATTAAACTAAATTGTCACAAACATCCTTGTATTGCACAAATTAATAGCATTATCTTCATTGAGCAAATATTGGGCACAAAATAAGGAGGACCTTAGGAGGAGAAGGATGCAGCTGAACTGGCGCGCGGCGAGTAGGGTCGTCCATGCGCGGCAGAATGGACAGCGGAGCGGAGGCCACACGTGACAGAACGGACGGCAGAGCGGAGGCCACGTGGGACATAATGGACGATCACACATGATGGAACGAATGACCAGGACGAAGTGGAGAATGCTGGGGGTGGCGGGGAGCATGAAGGCGACGATGGAGATGGTAGAGCGCTAGGGTTAGTGTTGCAAGAATTGAAAGCGTACCGATTCACTTCGGGGCCGGCTATTTATAAGCGGGAGTCATCAGTGTCGGGTAGTAAATATCACCCGTCACTTCGCGGAGTTATCAGTGATGGGTAGTAGTTATCACCCGTCACTATGGGCAGTCATCAGTGATGGATTGGAATTACCACCTGTCACTGATAATGAAAGACACGACACTTGTGCAGACACATAAAATTGACCACAAAGTGTTTGTGCTTCTTGTAAACGAAACCATGGCATAGTTTATGTGGAGTGAAGCCTGGTATGACACTTCCATATGTCTGTGGATGTATCGAGCTAGGCAACATCCACCATAAACCCCCAAGGCAGAAAAAGAAGCAAGAAGAGTAAGAGCAAAATCTAATGTTCTGAAATCAAAATGCAAGCAACCAGTGTATTTAAAGGATGCTAATAGCAATTAATGCGCCAGCTACTTACCTCCACTAATTGCCAGCAATAATTAGATCAAAGTAGTATTTTTACAAAACACTCTTTAGTGACGGGCAGTACGGTTTCCCATCAGCAATGATCATTAGTGATTGGCTGTAGTTCTTGCCGGTCACTAATAAGGTTAGATTTTCTAGATTTCAAGTTATGCACATATTGCACATATATATATATATATATATCACATAACCAAATCAGTACTACTTCTAGATTTCAACTTATGACACATTAGCTTGCACATATATATATTACATAACCAAATCAGTAGTACTTCCAGATTTCAAGTTATGACATAGTTTGCACACACACACATATATATATATTACATAACCCAAATCAATACAAATTGTACGATACTTGCATGTATATATACAATTTAAACTTTACACTTTTCAACACATGTACGTGTCTGTTTTCTCACTTTCTTAACGTACAATCCTTTAGAATGGTCGGAGCGCAGGTACAGAGTTTCCTCATCCGGTTTAACTTGTGGCATAATTGAGATCATGAAAGGTGGTATCTCATCAAACTAATTGTACTTGTCCTCATCAACCACATTTTCAACACCCACAATCCATCTCTTTCTAGCTAGGACAACATGAAGTTTCTTATTTGTCGTATTATGCACAATGAAAACTTGAGCAACTTGTTTAGCGAGTACGAAAGGTTCGTCTTTATAGCCGACCTGAGTAATATTTACACTTGTGAATCCGTACTTTTCAATCTAATGCCTTTTGCACCATTGACCCAGTGGCATCGAAATAGAGGTACCTTGAACTCTAGGTAGTCAAGTTCCCAAATTTTCCTCTATCTGACCATAATATATTCTCTTTACTTCGTTGTTGTCGTAGGAATCAATACGAGCACCACTATTCTGGTTTGTGCTCTTGCTATCTTGATCAACTGTGTAGAATGTATAACCATTTATATGATAACCTCTATATGTTGTAACAGTGTGTATAGGTCCTATTGCTAGCTGCTTGGTAGATTCGCTCACTAGGGTTTACGATTGTGCGATCCGTTCCCAAAACCAGGTATTGAACCTTTTCATGTGTTGTTCTATGATCCGAGCTTCGGTATGAGGTGGGTTCTCTGCACAGAGCATGTGATTGTGCTCAACAATGTATGACGAGACTTCGCTCGGTTGTTGCAAACACGAGGAAATGAGCTTGGTCATATGCCTTTCGATCTGGAGTAATTGTTTGCTTGCCAAATATCCCTTGACTTGCTAGTCTACCCTCATGGCGAGAGTGAGGCACACCAATTGGGTTATTTGCTCTGTGTACTTGACTCACCACTCTACTACCTCCTCGCCAGATTAACCTTGTGCGATGCAACCCTCGGGTGAAGAACGTTTCCTATCATATTTCTTTAGAACACCCATGTATCTCTCGTATGGGTACATCTGATGTAAGAAAAAAGTCCAAGAAATATTATTTCTTTGATGAGATGTGAGATCAGATGTACCATAATATCAAAGAATGATGGAGGAAAGTACATCTCAAGAATAGAGAGTCAAGTATTGTTTTTTCTCTAGCTCTTCTAGCACTGTTGGGTTGAGTATTTTCTATCCAATTGCATTGAAGAAAAAACACAAACTCATTATTTCCTCTTACACTCACCAGTAACACATTTCTTATTCCGACAACAATCATCTGAGTCATCATCACACGCCAATCGTGAGTCTTCATTCCACCAACCATCTTAAGCTCCTTCATGTTGAAAAGTTTGCTGATATTCAATGAGTAACCTGATGGAACTTTAATACTATGCAAAAAATCACAAAACTCCTTCTTCTCAATCCTAGAAAAGTTGATGCAAGATGGAGGCAAGAAATTTCCTCTATCTGTTTGTTGTGAATGTAGCTCTGGTCGTAAACCCATCTCCTCAAGATCCCCTCTAGCATTCTCATGATCTTTTGTTTTGCCTGGAATATTTAGCATTGTTCCAAGGAGACTGTTACACACGTTTTTCTCCACATGCATTGTATCGATGGATGGCGAACATCGAGATATTTCAAATATTCAAGCTCCAAAAAAATTGATTGCTTGTTCCACATTCCATCACAACTTGTGGAAGACCATTTTCGCTTACCGAGTATAACATTTATGTACTTTACCTAGTCATATACCTTAGTGCCTCTGAAATGCCTAGGATGTCCTCCTTCTCTATAGTGTCATCAAACTGTAGATTCATTCTTCTCTATGGATGTTTCATTGGAAGAAAACATTGATGTCACATGTATACCATTTTCTTAGAATGGTTTCAACCATGTGCTTGATCTTTCGTCCAAGCACTATAGGAACGATTCACCTTTCCTTTTGGTTTGACCAGATAAGTTACGATGAGCAGGCATATCAGTTATTGTTACAAACAACATGGCATGTAGCTGGAAGTACTCCCGGATGTACTCATCCCAACCTCAACACCTATGTGCCACAAAATTTTCAGATTATCCACTAGGGGTCTATGGTACACATCAATGTCATTGTCAAGGTTGTTTAGGACGAGAGATTAAGATCGACAACATGATATATTTGCGCTTCTTACAAAGCCAAGGGGGAAGGTTGTATATAGACAATAACACTAGCCACATATTGTTCATACTACTCATGCTACCAAAAGGGTTCATGCCATCAGTACTCATGGCAAATCTAATATTCCTTTAGTCATTAGCAAACCTTGGAAATGTAGTGTTAATTGTTCTCCATTAAGCAGAATCTGCTGGGTGTCATATCATCGAGTCATTCTTACGACCCTCTTTGTGCCACCTCGACTCATTGGCATTTGCAAACATGCGCTTTAGATGAGGGATTATAGGGAAATACCATATCACCTTCATCGTAACATTCCTTCTATTACACCCATGGTCCAATTCATCATCATTTTTTCTTTTCTTTAATCGATGTGTCCCACATGTTGGACATTTGTCAAGGTATGCATACTCTCCACAAAATACAACACAATCATTCATACATGCATGTATTTTCTCTATATATAACCCTAGCGGACATACGATCTTGTTAGCACCATACACGGTGGTAGGAATCTTATTCTCTTCTGGCACTAGGTCCTTCAGAATATTCAGTAATGCTTTGAAACTCACATCGGACCATCCATATGTCGCCTTCATTTATAGAATTGCTAAGATAGTGTATAAGACTGTGTATTTTTCTTTGCAACCAGGATATATTGGTGTTTTTGAGTCTTGTATAAGTTTTTGGAACTTGGCAAACTCTCCTTTAGAATATGAAACTTGTTCCTCCGCATCATGCGCTATCTAATCAACATTATCCATAATATCAATATAGTTATCTTTTGGAATTCCTAAAATGTCATTTTCACTCATGTAATATGTATCAACGGCCCCACCTTCGTCTTTACTACCAATCTGATGATCTAATTCACCTTCATTTTTCTCCTCCTTCGCCATGCTTGTTCCATATATGATATCCCTTCTTGAATCCACGTCTTAGCAAATGGTCGTACACATATTCTGAATTTGTAAACTTTTTCTCATTCCTACAATCATAACAAGAACACCACATTGTTGTCTTTCCACTAGCTTCCATGTCATCTCCAGCACTATTCATTTAAAACTTCACCCGAATAAAATACTCATTATAAGTACGACAATCAAGATACATCCAGCTCCGTGTTGTTGTAATCTATAAATAACAAAACAATCAAGATATGACTCTAATTATTTCACGTATTTTGTCGCGTACAAAAATACGATTTATAATTTTGGATAAAAATACATACCTTGGGTCGGATGATGTTGATGCTACATGCGGTGTGGGCCGGTCCATTGGAGCAAGTAACATTATGGGTCGTCATCAGCAAGTCCAGCAACTGCTCTGCCGGTCAACAGTTATGATGAAGACGGCGGTGGCTAGGACTTGGGAGAAATAAGTGCGGAGCTCTGTGCGTGAGGCACTTATATACATATCATCAATGACTGTTGTCCATATAAGGATGTTACTAAAGGTGGCCTCAGGGTTTTGGACGCAACACTCTTTTGTGACGAGTTGTAATATCAACCGTCACTAATGTGGTGCCCCATATTTAGTGACGTGGTCTCAACACAGACCATCACTAACCTCCAGTGATGGAATACTGTATGACTCATCACTAACATGGGCGCCCCTGCCAGCCTCATCTATAGTGACAGGTCCTATTTTGACCCATCACTAATGAGACATCATTACTGACGCGTGTGAAACAACCCGTCACAAAAAGTGTATTACTGACGCGTGTCTTTTATCCATCACTAAAGCTGCATCACTAAAGACCGTTTTTGTGATAGTGAAAGACAACCAATCCAAAAAAACTACTCTCGGCGCATCACCACTCTTATTATTCAAGGTTCAATCTCAGCGGTTGTATCAACTAGATTGGTGTTGTTCAAGCCTGAAGCACTTCGATCTCTTGAAGTGCACTAGTTCGGTCAGTACAATCATTGATTTATCTCGATGTATTAGCTACATCTAAGGCTGTATCATTATAATGTCTTAGATTGATTTAGATTAGATCTCGCATTTTGAGGAGTCATCGATTAGGTCTAACATATTGATCTATTGTATCTGATTTATTGTTGTACATCGTTTATCTGAATAAAGTATGCCCGATATGTCGAAATATTATGAGTAATTCGTGATTTACAAACTGTCTTGGTTAAGTATGATCTTGTTGTTATGATGAGTTAATATTATGGACGCATATTCCATGTCACATCTCATCGGCATCGAGGATTATCAATCAGCCCGAGTGCATAGCGCAATCGCTTGCCCGATCATTGGCCCAGTGGTGTGGGTTTTGCATATTGGCCGATTGCCTGATCGGCCCCGATGGTTCAACCCATGTCTTGCATCACCCGATGGTTTACATGTATCGTATGCTTGAGACTTTCTCACCCGATACGTGTTATTTGATACGTATTGTTGCTACTAACATTTTTGCATGCCTTATAAATTGCACGGTCAAACTGATTGGCACGCTCAGAACTCCAAGTTTTTAGGACCTGCACTAGAGTTAAGAAGATTTTACAGGCCACGCGTGTGACCAAAAATGACACCAATAGAATAATAATAGATACAATGATTTTTCCCGAAGGTTAGATCCTCTGATCTTATGTCTCTATTGAGAAAACTCTATGGGATCAGGTTTCTTTCAACCCTAATCCTCACCAAGAACTTATCTTTGTAAGCCTTGGTTTTTATTCGGTTACCTCTTTAAAGATGAGGTGAAGCTTTGTACAAACGTATCCAGGCACCAACACACTTTGGGTGCTCGCGGATCAATAACTAACCATCTAGGAGACCTCGACCTCCAAGAGTAATAGACTCACTGACATAATCCATCGTCGTGTCCTCAAGAAACAATGAAGACATTCAAGCACACACCCACATAACTATCGAGAAATTGATCCAACGAAAAACACAAGGAGATTGTGTGGAGAAATCACTCTTCTTCCCTTAAGATTAGAAATAACACACAAGGAAGAATATGAAGAATGACAGGGCTTCTAGGGTCACAAATCATGTCTGCCTTATTATGGAGGGAATGATATTTGTACCTCTGCACTAACTATGTTTGTTAATGTAACAAATCACACAATATTCACTCGGGCAATCCGGCTTAATCTGAGAAACCAAGTGGGGTTTGCACTGTGGTTTTATCTTTGTGATCAGTGATTGACAAGTTTGCCTGTTTTAATTATTTGGATTTGGGATTGGCTAGTTGTGTTCAATGAGCGGATCAGTGTGTGTTATGCATGGATATTCGTGTTTTGCTTGTCTCATTTTGTGCAGGGCTGAGATGTGAGTCAACTATCAATGGTGTATGATCGCGGTCAAGTGGGGATCTTGATGCAAAATGATGAAGGGTGTCGGGTGAAGTTGAGGAAGATCCTAGGCGTACACGTGGAGATGGAGGAAGACATGGAAAGAAGGATGATCGAGACAGCGTGTTGACCAAGTCAACGAAAGGGAGGTCAGTGCAAGTGACAAGGTGGCTCGAGGGATCGAGAGTGGGAGAGACTTGCTGGCGGTTGAATTCGTGGATTGGTGACACGTGTCGGTGATCGGGAGAGGCTTTGTTGGTTTCATCTCAAAACCGTCAGATCAAGATCAATCACTCCTGAGGCGAAACCGTAGTCGCTACGAAAGCTTCGGATTAGGACGAAGTACCTTTAGATAAGATTTTATTTTTGTTGCCCTGTGGGCCTTCGAGTCTGTAAAAAACCCTAGGGGTATTTGTGTCTTTTTCTGTTTTTGAATTGCCTATAATAGGCCCCTAGACCCTAGGGTTTCACCAACACATTCCAATGATAAATTATGAGTTCACTTTTTGCTTGTCTTCTGTTGACACTAAAACGTGCCGACACACTGACGTCGGTCCGACGATCCAAAAGCGTGCGGATACTTAGGAACAACCCTAAGCATAACACAATGCCGACGTCATGTTCTGACGACCCTTAAACAGTGGTAAGGGAATAGCGGAGTTTCCAGGAAATTAGATTGTAAGAAAATAACCCAATTAGCCAAGTGTATAAACAAAAACAATCTAGCCAACCGAATGGAACCGATTGGATCGAAGTGTACTATGCGAGGGGGTCACCGAACGAGGCCTTCAACATCTAGCCTTCGGCGTTTAGACTGATCAGATTGAAGATGAGCCCCGATTGAACCGACTAGCGAAATCATCGCCAAACGATGTGGTTCAACATGAAGACTTTAGTGTGATGAGGCCTAGTGTGAAGACTTCGGTGCGATGAGGGTCGACGCGAAGAGTCTGGCTCAACGTAGCTCCAACACAAAACAACCCCGACAAGAAGTATATCCCATGCGAAGATGCTCGGGCACATGAAGATACTCAAACCGGCAATAACATGACAAATCCGGCACGGTATTGTCAAACCGAAGGCCTGCCGGAGGTATGCCTGATGGCTCCGAAACGAGCCTCCTGGCTCCGAAGATCACTTTTTGGGTATCAGATTTAAGCAAAAAACTATTGGTGAAGAAGATCTAAGTGCAAATTCTACAAAAACATAAAAATCAAATGCCAATTCGGCCTAGAGACCGAATTATCAAGTGTAGCCAAATAAAGCCGATAGAAATGATAGCATCTATTACGCAGATTAAACGGGTGATTCACAAGCGAATCAACAAGGCTTACCATGGTTTTTACGTGATGCATGGAGAGTTTACATCACAAACTCGCAAAGATGGACTTTAGAGCTACTCCTAGGTAAGGAAATATAGATTGAAAGTAATGCGATTCAAAGCTAGGGCTTTGGAGTTGATCTGTGCACATGATCCCTCTGACTCGGCCTCACCCCTATATTTATAGGGGCTAGTCTTGACGTTCCTAACTATATCTCTAACTCTAACCTGAATAGGATTCAGCTAAAAAAGATAAGATTTTATTAGAGATCAAAACAACCCAAAACCTATTAACAATTAACTCCCAGGCCTACCCAAAGTGGGCCTTCGGTAGGCCCGCCGAAGTAGGCCCGTCGGGCCGAAGCCCGCCTGTGAAGCAGGTCATCGAAGGGGCCCTCTGGGCCAAAGCTGGCCTATGAAGAAGGCTGCCGAAGGGGAAGCCGAAGCCCAATGCATATGGGCCTTTAGCACGTCAAGCTTCGGTCTGTGCCAGGAATTGCATATTTTCGGTCCAAATTACCAATTTTGACTTTTGGACAATCTTAACTATTAATGCCATTTTTTCTATCAACACATGCCCCCTGCATTTCGACAAACTTTAGTGAGCCAAAAGCACAACGAGCTAAGGGCGATATGCTCCATGTTGGCCTTTCTACAATTAAGTTTTTTGCCACACACTTGGGAAGTTCTTTTTCAAATACCTATCATTCAAAGCTCTATGAAATCGCTCTCCTTGCAGAGATTCTATCAAATATGCATTACCTGGAGCGATTTCAACAACTCTAAAAGGACCTTCCCAACTAGGTGACCATTTAACAAATTTTGGGCTTTTATTGCATAAAGGCAAAATCGTCTTCCAAACCAAGTCACCAACTTGAAATGATTTTGCTCTCACCTTCTTATTGTAAGCTCTAGCCACTCTTCTTTTGTCTCTTTTATAGCCTCTAGAGCCCTTAATCTCTTATTGGTCACTTCTTCCAAATTATCCTTCAAAAGATTTTCATACTCATCAACCGATAAGCCATCTAGCTTAATCAACCTCAATGAGCCAAGATTCACCTCTACGGTAAAACGACTTCTTGTCCATACTCCAACTCATATGGACTTACCTTGGTGGCACCATGCTTTGCAACTCTACATGCCCATAATGCATCAGAAAGAACTTTATGTCATTGTTGGCGTAAAAGATTACGCTAAGAGGTTCTCGAAGATTAAGAACTAACAAACAGAGAGTTTTTGCTGAGAACTATCTCGAGCCTCCGAATAGGTAATAGCTCAAGTAGTCCGAAATTGTGTATTGAATAGCTGAGTATTCGATGCCTATTACAGGGTAAGAAGGTGGGTATTTATAGGAAAAAAGTCAAAGGAAAAGACCTATTTACACCTTAATTACAACCGACATAGTGGAAACTATTCGGTACCCCGAGTAGGGTTAAAATAGTAAATACATTCGGAGAAGATAGATAAGGCAGACGTCTTATCAGTCTTGATATTTCCATTGAAGCTTCGGAGCCTTCGGAGGATGCTTTCGAATCATGACGCCGAAGTATCCTTCGGCTTAGAAACTTTATCACCTCCGGAGATGAACGTGAACTTTAATGTTGGTGAATTATCTTTAATCGTTGATTTCCAAAGTCTTGAAAATGGAGTATTTTCCCCCAACAGTAGCCCCTCGAATACACTTCTCCGATTTAACCTGTATGGCAGGAAAGCATTATACGCAAGGAATATTTTCATATTCAAGGACTTAGAGAAATTTGAGGGTGTTATAGTTATTCAAAGGGTATTTTCCATCGAAGTATTCCCGATGAAAGCTTCGAATTGGGACTATTGTGTAAACACTTCGCAGGAAAGTGAACCGTTACGGAGGCGGAACGTCACGAAGAACCGTTAATTTTGAGCCATTACCCTTCAAGTAGCCGTTATGCTCCCGAAAAAGGTAATCGTCGAAATTTTATCGTGGGTTCACACCTTTCACTTCCTAGTCCCACCTGTCAGCAGCGGAAGTCGAACCTGCAATGTGAACATGACCGAAGCGCAGTAGCTAGTGGAGAGGCTATAAAAGGGGGGTCGAAGCCCACCAAAAATTTTTACAGAGCCTGATTTCCAAAGCTCACTTTCTTCAACCTCCAAAATTTCCCTTCAACCTTTCTGAGCGATCCACTCAAGGTGAGGACCAACACAACCATGCCAGCGGCAGCGAGCACTTTGGCGCAAAGGCAAGCTTGGGTGGCTTCGGAAGCAGTGGCCATGGCAGGGGTTCCAGGAAGTTCTTGGCCCAAAAATCCTCGGGAGCTCCGCCCTCCATCGAAGAACAAGATCCCGCAAAGCTTCCTCACCGGCTAGTCCACAAGCATTGTAGAATCCATTGAAGAGGCAGTGGCCGGGAAGCTGGGCCCCGGAATGAGGACTCAGGTCCCGAGAACGGAGTCGACCCCGAAGCCGCGAAGTGGAGAAGTAGTGGTCTTCAAAGCGTTCTTCGAAGCTGGACTTGGACTCCCTATGATTTATTTCTTATCAGAGGTATTAGAAATGTTTCACATTACCTTGCCTCAGTTGTCCCCCAACGCCATCGCAAGGCTGGCGGTCTTCCAATGGGCCCTTCGGGCGAAAGGATGCGAAGGAAGATTAGAGATCTTCGCCGCCACCCATGAAGCCACCTGCCAACAAAAGCCACAGGACGGCCCCGAAGACACCAAGGTGTTGACTGCCTTCGGAAGCGTCAACTTTCAACTTTGGAAGGAGCATGCACAACATTTACCTGTGAAGGCCATCAACGACCGGTGGTATACCAACTGGATCCCCCGATGGTTTTACGCCGTGGTCGGAGAAGGCTCTAGCTTCGCGGGGCCCCTTCAAGAAATCTAGTTCTAGAAGGAGGCTGAAGTCACTCCGAACCTAAGCCTGCTCTCAACACGACTTGGGTTACTCTCTTCGATAGCCAGCCGCATGAGCATGCGGGATCTGGCGGAAGAATTCATCGCCCTCCGGATCCCGCCTCTCAGAGCCTACTGGCTGATAGCATTCCAAAACGCTTTGGAGGGAGAGCTTCGAAGTCTAGGTAAACCTTCGATCTTCCTGTAGTAATATATTAGGAAAGAAATAACATACTTATAATATACTACCTTTTTCCAGCGTCTCCTTTGGCGCTAGCTCTGGAGTAGATAACGAGAGCCACCGAATGGGTGCTCGGAGCACCTACGGTGGCGGAGAGGCAAAAAAGGATAGAGTTATTGGGAAGCTGGGAGCGCTTCAACAGAGTGTGGAGGGCTCTCGGAATGGAGCCCCCACCTCTGCCAGACTTCGACTCGACCGGAGTGGCCCCTCGAAAGAGGAAAGCCACCGCCGAGCCTTCGAAGAAGACCATCAAGACCCCAATCAAGAAGGGGAAGAAAACGACAAAACCTCCTCCTCAGCCGACTCTAGTGTCCTCGCCTTCCTCCTTGGGCATTCGGAGCTTGTCTTCGTAGGACTCCAGGGAAAAGGACTCCGACGCCCGAATGGGGAAGGCCCTCGAGAACTATCTTATTGATGATAGTGAAGACGAAGCCGTGGATGCAGCCAGAGCTCCTTCTCGAGAGGCTGCGGAGGTAGACACAACACGCTCTCCCGAGCCCGTTGCCACGAGCTCAGAGCTTGAGGCGGTTATCCCCAACTCACCAGTGGCCAGGGTGATAATGTCAGAGGTCGACGCGCCTGCAGCGGCTACACCAGAGCGGACTTCGAGGGATGACCCCGATGAGTACCTCTGAATGTACGAGGTCTTGGAGGACCCTGCAATTCTGCCTCAAGGCGTAGACGAAGGTATAATTCGAAGCTTTTGCCTTTACAATTCCTGTAACAGTTATTACCCACAAATATTCATTAAGTACCTTAATGTTGTAGGTGCGTCGAGGAGTAGCATAGCTCCGATCATAGATGGAGCTTCAGCTTCTCTCGGAGTTGAGGCTCTTTGTAGACACAACAGCTCCGATGACTGGAGCCATCTCGGGCAAAGCAGTTCCGGCCGAGGGGGCATCAATCGAAGGAGGATCTACCTCCGCCGGAGTCCCTGCTCCGGCTTTCGTGGTGGGGAGGGGAAAGAGCATGACGAGCCTCGGTCCCCTCCCTGTTTTGATAGCGATGCCTTACTCCAACGATCCTTCGGCAAGCAATTTGGAGGAGGAGGCAACCACAGACAATCGTCAGGCTTTGTCCTGGCTCCCTTTGTTGGCTCCATTCTTGGAGCAGCGAACGGGCCTCCGGGCACTTCTGGAGCCCTTGGCGGAGAAGGGCTAAGAAGTCGTAAACTCTGACTGGTCTCCGTCTTGAGCGAAGCCAGAGCCCCGGAGCTCAATCTAGCCCTCGAAAGGGCTGCCCTTCAGGTATGCAACATACCACAGGTGCATTCAATCAATAAATGGAATTACTTAGTACTTACTTGCTCTTTTTGCAGCAATTTGTCCTTGTTAGAGCAGCAGCGACTTCCAATGAGGTTGAAACTAATCGGCTCAAGAGGAAGGTTACTTCCCTCCAGTCTGCCCTTAAAAGCTCCAAAGAAAAAACACTTCGACTGGAGGAGGAGCTCCTCGAAGAATGGAGGGCTAGGGCTGCCACCGACGAAGCACTCCAGATCGAGCGGTAGAGCAACACTACACTCCAAACTTTCGCCCAAGAGGCAAAGGCCAAATGTGTGGTGCTCAGAGCGGAGGTGGAGAAACTCCGGCATGCAGCAGCCACTTCAAGCACACTACTCGTAGAACTCCAAGACTCACTTCAACAAGCCATGGCTCAGAAAAGCACTATGCTATCCAAAATGGCCGAAGTGTCTGCTGCTGCTGGGCTGGAGGCGGCAGAAATGAAGAATGCTGCGATAGTGGAGCATACCTTGGATGCCCTTTAGGGTACCTTGGAATACTTTGGCACAATGTGCCCTTCATCTTTGACTGTAGCGAGCGAGCCCCTCGATCAGAAGATGAAAATGATTCAAGTGGCGACGAAGCTGATGATGGGCTCCGACGTCCGGTACGGATAGATCTTCGGACAAGTTGCTGGGATTGGAGTCCTCCGTCACATCGAAGCTCTTGGGATTTCGGTTGCTCCGGTTGGGGGTTCGACGCTTGTAGGGTTTGCCGATGAGTACTTGTTGCGTCCTTCGCAGGATGTAGCTTCTGCGTGGGAAGCTTTCCGGGCAATCTGGAAAATAGACCACAAGGCTACAGCCAAAGCTTGTTTCGACAAGGCTCGCCGGCAAAAGCAAGATCAACGAGGCCTCCGCTTCTAGCTTCGCCAGCTCTGACGCCACCTGCTCCGCCAGCCGACCCGCAGGTCTAGTCTTATAGGTCGCTTAAGCATGTATAAGAAATATTGTAAAGCCCTTATATTAATGAATGAAAAGTTTATAAACAAGGAACTTTGTTTGGATGTTTATTCTTTTAGGTTTTGTCATGCACTTCGGAGCTTGACTTCAAAGTATTGGAACTTAACGAAGGTCTCCTTCGGGAGTGGTCTATCCTTGAAAGCTTAAGGCCTTATCGATGCTTGCGCTTTTTTGTTCCTCACGGAGATCAAGGGGAGATAGCACCAGAAGTCCACCGTGAAGTCTTAGCTTATATCAAGGAAGAGGATAAGAAGAAGCATCTTCGTCCTCCGAGTACATAAATTGGTCTGACTCGGAGTATCAGGTCGAAGATCCAGCAAAGGCTATCTCTGAAAGGCTTCTGTCTTGGGCTGAACTTCAAGAGGAGCAAAAAAAACTGCGAGCTTCGAAGAAGAAAAGCACTCGGACTAAGAAGAAAGTCCCGAAGGCTTTGAGCCCTGAAGGTCGAAGTGGTCTTAGAAGTAGCTCTAGAGGTCGGAGGTGTCTCCGTTTTTATCTAGGCTTAGACCAAAACTTCTCTTGATGTAAAAATATGATTATCCAATTAATATGAATTGCTTTGAAAGCATCTTTTGTTGTTCCTTACTCCCCTGCCCCTCCTTGTGGGTGGGGGACCGTACGCATTGCGATAGGGTCCGTCGGACACAATGATTTATATAACAATCTGATGCTTCAAAGAACACTTGGTAATCATACTTTACTCTTTCGTAGAGTTCTTCAAACTATACGTTCGTATTATGATGTTTATATGTTTTGGAGCTAAGTTTATACTTGTAAACTCCCATAGCAGTTGCTTAGGACTTTAAAAGTGTTTCATTGGCCGGAGCCTTGAAACCTTATTGCTTGGTCACCTTCGACTCCTTACAGATGCTTCGAACCCGGAGGCCGGAAATCTGTTCTTTTAATGTCCTTAGACTCTTCTACGGATCCTAACGAGCCAGAGCCCGGAATCCGTAGGCTGGCCACCTACGGCTCTTTTACAGATGCTTCAAACCCAGAGGCCAGAAATCTGTTCTTTTAAAGTCCTTAGACTCTTCTACGGATCCTAATAAGCCGAAGCCTAGGATCCGTAGGCTGCTAATAGAATCCTTGAACCAATGGTTCAAAGGCCGTTGGCTAGGTTCATTGAAAGATGCTTGACTCCACAAGCATCTCCGTTCTCCTGATGCATCCACCAGGAGTAAGGGATATTTGAAGAGTAAACAAAATTCGAACCTCCATCTTTATTTAGAAAGGTACTTTTTCAATTGATTACAAGGAGCCCCTAAGGGTAATACGTTTAAGGTGCTCCACATGCCATGCATGCTTCAACTCTTCCCCTTCTAAATTATCTAATTTAAACGAGCCGGGGCGCCTTGAGCGTAGGATAATATATGGTCCTTCCCATTTATTTCCTAGCTTCCCCGGAGCTATTACACTTTGCAATACCAAATGACCTGGTTTAAGCACGTTTAGTTTTTATCTTTGGGTCATACCATGTCTTTTTGTGGTTTTGGTACTTCGTCAGATTGGCTATAGTTCGAAGCCTTATTTCTTCTAACAAGTCCAACGAAGTCCTTCTCTCGTCTCCATTTCCAGGATCTACTACACGAAGGGATCCACCTTCGAGTTTTGTGGGAGTATGGCCTCATCTCCGAATAGCAGCCTGAATGGGGTGAAGCCTATGGACCTGGCTTGAGTGGTCCGAATGGACCATAGAATCTTAGGAAGTTCTTCGGTCCACAACCATTTGGCCAGCCCGACAATCCTTCGATTTAAACTGGAGAGAATATTTCCATTGGCTCGCTCGACGGCTCCGTTGGATTGTGGATGGCGAACTGCTGCGAAGCATAGTTTGATGCCCAGTTCTTCACAAAATTCTTTAAAGGGTTCGGCTTCGAACTGGGTTCCATTATCTACAGTTAGCTCCCTTGGCACTCCGAACCTGCAAATGATATTTTGCCAGAAGAATTTTTGCACATTCCTTGAAGTGATAGCAGTTAGGGGTTCAGCTTCGACCCATTTAGAAAAACACTCAATTGCTACTACTGCAAACTTCAAGCTGCCTTTTGCCATTGGAAAAGGGTCGATGAGATCCATTCCCCATCATTCCATTGGCCATACCGGGGCAATAACTTGAAGTGGTGCTAGTGGATGGTGGCTTCGTCTACCCATCCACTGGCATCCTTGACAGGTTTGAACTAATTCTTCTGCATCTCTTACAATTGTTGGCCAGTAGAGCCCCTGCCGAAGTGTCTTTCCTGCTAGAGCACGGGGGGCAAGGTGGCTTCCACATAAACCTTCGTGAATGTCCTGAAGTTTATCTTGGCCTTCGGGTTGTGATATGCATCGGAGTAAGGGAGAACAGACTCCGGCTTTATATAATATCCCATTGACAAGCTCATAATTTCGAGCCCTTGCTTGCAACCTTCGGAAATTCGGACCTTTTGACAAGACTGCGCCGTTTTGCAAGACATCCATTATCGGAGCCCACCTGTCTATAGCTGGGATGCTAAGGACTTCTGTGGAGGGTAATTGATTTACTGTAGGCTTGACAAGTTCTTCATAGAAAGCACCCTCTAGGACGTCCAATGCTCTGGCTGCAGCCTTCGCTAGAATGTCTGCAAGTTGATTATCTGCTCAAGGGATACTCCGAACAGAAAATCCTTTGAACATTGCTTCTGTCTTCCAGATTTCTTCTAGATACTTTGCAAGATGCGGTTTCCTTGCTTGAAAGCTTTTGTCAACATGCCCTACGACGACATGGGAATCTGTTTAATTATAATCCTTGCTGCTCCAAGTGCCTTTGCCTTTCGGAGGCCTAGCAGTATTCCTTCGTATTATGCGATATTATTGGTCTTAAAGTTGAGCCTTGCAAAATACATGGCCTTTTGCCCTGACGGTTATATTATTATAGCTCCAGCTCCGGCACTAGATGCCTGATAGGCTCCATCAGAAAAAATTGTCCATAGACCTTCGAAGGTTTCTTCCGGAGCACAAACTGCAGATGGAGTCCACTCTGCCACGAAATCAGCTATGATATGAGATTTGATAGTTGTTCTCGCCGTGAAGGAAATACCAAAGAGGGCTAGCTCGACAGCCCATTTTCCGATCCTACCCGTAGAATCTTTTCTCTAAAGCATATCACCAAGGGGATATGAGGTAGGAATGATTAGGTTATGTTCTAGAAAGTAATGCCTTAGCTTCCGTGAGGCCATTACTAAAGCATAAGCAAATTTTTCGAGCTCGGAGTATCTTGTCTTTTCTCCGGACAAAGCTTCTGAGACGAAGTAAACTGGGTTTTGCACCAGCTTTCCTTTAAGCTCAACTTCCCTGACCAATACTGCACTTACTGCGGAGCCCGTTGCTGCAAGATAAAGAAGGAGAGTTTCTTTCGGGAGGGGCACAGTAAGTGTTGACAGGCTTCCGAGGTATTCTTTAATATCATCAAAGCTCTTCCGGCACTCTAGCGTCTAGTTGAAACTTTTGGACCCCTTTAGAGCTTTAAAAATTGGAGGACTTCGCTCGGCTGATCTGGCCAGGAATCTAATGAGAGTTGCGAGCCGTCCTGTTAGCTTCTGCACCTGCTTCAAATTTTTTAGTGGATCCATTCTTTGCAATGCACTTATCGGCGTCGGGCTAGCTTCGATTCCCCTACTTGAAACTAAGTACCCTAGCAGTTTTCCTACTTGCGCCTCGAATATACATTTTCAGGGTTAAGGCGAACTCCACATGCTCGGAGGCTCTCAAATATTTCAATTAAGTCTATGCTATGATGGTGCTTTACAACACTCTTTATTACAATATCATCCATATAGGCTTCGACATTTTAGCCTATTTGATGACCTAGAGCCTTGGCTATCAAACGTGAGAAGCTGGCTCCGGCATTGCACAAGCTAAAAGGCATTCTTACATAACAAAATACTCTGGATGGGGTTATAAAACTCGTCTTGGCTTCATCTTCGTGCTTTAGCCAAACCTGATGATAACCGGAGTAAGCATCTAGGAAGCTCAGTAATTCGGAGCCAGCCGTAGAATCCACTAGCTGGTCTATTTAGGGCATAGGGTAGGGGTCTCGCGGGAATGCTTTATTTAATGATGTGAAATCAATGCACATGCGCCACTCCGTGTGAGCTACTTCCCTGATGATGACAGCCCTTAGCAATTTTTTCCACTTCTACATTGGCAAGGTCTGCCCTCTCTACTGATAACTTACGGATCCCCTGGCACACTGGCATAGCCTTCGGGTTGACAAGCAAACTATGCTCGATGATACTCCGGTCAACCCCGGTGATGTCTTTGTCGGACCAGGCAAAGATGTCCAAATTTTGCTTGACTACTTCCTCCAATGAAGCAGCTATCTCTAGAGGTAGCCCCTTGCTGAACTGTATTGGGTACTCCTTGCCATCCTTTAGAATTATCTTCGTGACGACATCACCTTCCGGGCTTAGCTTTAGGAAAGGCCTTTCGAGGAGTTTGAAGACTCTGAAGCCTCCTCTGTGTGCTCCGATACACTGTGCACTTGCTTAGGGTCCAATGGCTGACCGTGGCCATACTCCGTTCTTTGGGCTACAGCTTGGTCTCCTTAGTTAGTGAGAACTCCACCTTTCATGGGCATCTTGAGACATAAGTAGTTGTGATGTGCTATAGCCCCGAATTGGTTCAACATCCCCGCCCAAAAATCGCATTATAGGCATATGGGGCATCAACGATGTCGAAGATCACTTCTTCCACCCTGGCTAAGGGCCCCTCTCCGAAGGCAACCTCGAGGCCTATCTAGAAGTAAATGCCTCCGAGGAATGCACATCTGGTTGAAGACCTGGACAAAAAGTATATCTACGGAGCTTCTGCCGTCTACTAGGATCCTTCAAACTTTGTGTAACATCCCAGAATTAAAAATAAAAAATAAGGGAAATAAATTTTCTGAAATAAAAAGGAAATATTTAATTAGAGAAAAGGTTAAAAGAACCCAATTAAAGCAAAACAGGGAGAAATATTTCAAATTTGAACCTGGAAAATTTATGTGGAATCTAGAGGCAAAGAAATATTTTTGAGAATTTTTACAAAATTTTTCCAACAGTGCTTCAAGCCTTAAATAAATAATCGATTTTCTGGAATTAATTAAATAGAAAATGCATTTAAATTCTTGTTGGGCCGCAACCCCCAAAGCTCCCTAGGCCCGGCCCAGTCCAGCACCAGGCCACTGCCAAGTGGGACCCGCCTGTTGGCACGTCCCCTCCCTCTCTCTCTCCTCCGCGCGAGCACGCCCTCCAGCCCCACCCGTCAGCCTATAACACCGCGCCCCTCACCCACTGCCACCCCGGGCCTGTTGGTCAGCCCCAACTCCCCTCGCTCGGTCGCTGCCAAGCATGGCCCACATGTTTGTGTCATAAACCCTTCATGTTCGCTCACCGACAGGTGGGGGCCACCTGTCGGAGTCGTCTTCTCCTTTGGAAGGGGGATCCCCTTCCATTCCTGGCGCCCCCTTTCCTTCGATTATGCCACCGGCTGCCTCGGGTCACCGAATCTAGCCAGGATCTCGACCCCCTAAACTCCGGCGATCGTTTTCCCCGCTTTTTCCCACGCGCCCTCGCCATGTATGGTACGAATCCGTGCGATAGGAAAGTTCGCCGGCATTTTTGGAACACCTCTCGGCTTCCCCCGTTAAGGCCTTCCAATTCCACCGTCGACGAGCCTATAAGAGCCCTCGACACCCGCCGCACCCAAGAAACTCGAGAGGAGCCCTAGCTCTAGCACTTACGAGCGCCGCCACCGTTTTTCTCGGTTTTTCCTCTGTTTTCCCCTCCGTCGATCCCTCACCAGCGACCCGAGCCACCGCCGCCCTCACCGTCGCCACCGCTAGGGACCGCCTCCACACCCTCTACCCCGGCCTCGCCTTGGTTCGCCGTGAAGACCGCCGGAGCGCCTCATCGCCGTTGATCCCAAAGAGCTCTGCGCCCTCTCCTCGTCGCCGATCACCGCCGGTCGTCGTTCGCCATCGTCGCCGGCACTGCCGGAGTCCCCTCCCCTCTATCCATTTTAGTAGTCGCCCAGGGCCGTAGGCCATCTCTGCCACCGTGCGTCGCTCGCCGTCGCTCAACCGGAGCTGGGGACGAAGCCCTCGGCTTCCCCCGTGCCGCGCGCGTGTCGGACAGGCTCAGTGCCGTTCGATCTGAGGTGAACGGCTATGATTAAAACCCACCCGGTTTAATCTGGGCCGTCCACCCAGTCAAAGGGGTACCGACCGTTATCGGCCGCTGATCATCACTTAAGCGCCCCCGCCCCGCCACCGACCGTTGGATATGGATCCAACGGTCCAGATCTGACTGGCCCACGCGCACAGTGCACGGGTCCATGGTGGGCCTGGCTCACCGTGGACCCAAGCGTGTTTTCTATTTAAATAAAATCTGGAAAATATGTTTAAACTTCAAAAATTCATATCTTGCTCAATTTAACTCCAAATTTGACCATTTCAATTCTTGAAAATTTTTCTTTTTATTCCCTACACTTTTATGCAATAAAAAATATGTTTATTTAGCACAAAATATTCTTATTAAAATAAAAAGAAAAGTCCCCTTTAGGAATTAATTTATATTTCATTTAAAATTATTCAGAAGAACCTTTAAAAATTTATATATTAATTTCAGAGGACTTAATGACTCCATTTCACTGTTTTTAATGCACCAAAAACAGAATGTTCATTTTGCCCATTTCATTTTATTAAATAATATTTCAAAGGCCCTTTTAGGATAAGTAATTAATTCATATAATAAAAATTCAACACTTTATAAAAATATCATAAAAACTTATATAATAACTTCAAAAGACCTAATAACTTAATTTCACTATTTTTACTGCAAAAAAAAACAATAAGGTTGTTTTACACCTTTTTACTTCATCTCCAAAAAGGGAAAATAAAAACCCCTTAGAAAAAAACCTTATATCAATTTATAAAATTCAGAAACATCTTTAAACTTAATCTTAAATATTTACGTAATAATTTCATAAAATTTAAGACTCTATCTCCTTTACTTAATCCAACAAAAACATGCATGCTTGTATGATTGATTTTTAGATTGTTTATTGAATGTTGTGTTTACTTTTTCGTATCGAGAAGACTATGTCGCCGTCGACGATCCGGAGTCTTACCCCGAGGTTCCACCTTCACCGTTTGCGGATCAAGGCAAGTCACAACCCCCATTTTGATCATCATTGAGCCCATTTTTTCATAATTACCGCTATAACTCATAGGAATTAAATATTGCATTAGTCAAATGTCAAGCCCTAAATTATATTTATTAGATCCCCGTCCTTGTGTGTAAATCCAAGCCATGCTTATTGAGCCTACACTCCTTGTCACTCTACAATATTATATTAGCTAGTGTCCAATGTACCGACACAACTGCTATAGGATAAAAGAACGAGTCGTAGATAGATGGATTCTGCTATATTATTACCTGCGCAAGTCGAAGTCGCCTTCGGTCCAAGCTCCGAAGGCCTGTCTTCTCTGAAGTTACCATTTTTACTATCATTTGTCCCAAGGGCGCACGCACCCCTTCGTCCCGAAGGCCTGCAGGAGAGGGGCTACTGTTGGGGGAATAAGTTTTCCCTTAAATAGGGGCCAAATGACGTCAGCCTTCGTTGGCCTTCGGCCCAGAGCTTGACACTGTCGAAGCAAGTTGTGACCTGCCGGAGTTATTTCCAAGCATCACAGTTCAAGCCTCCGGACACCTTTCGGGGCCCTTCGGATCAAAGCCTTTGGACTCCTTCCTAAGCCTTCCATATTGAAGCCCCTAGGCCCCCTTTAAAGTCTGCCAGAAGCCAAATCTTCAAGTTATCTTCGGAGTTAACCTCCGGGCTACCTTCGGAGTTATCCTCCAGGCTATCTTCAGAGCTCCCTAGAGCCAGTCTCCGAACCCTCTTCAGTCAATTCGAAGCTAAGTCTCCGAGAACCCAGTTCGGAGTATACTTTGAAGCCCACTTTGGAGTGTCCTTCGAAGCTTTCTTCGCAGCCTCCGCCTGAAGAGCTCCGACCACTACTCCAAACACAGAAAATATATGTACTTCGCTATAGTATAGAAGTCATACCAGGGGCCCCTCTGCCCCTAGTATGTTGTTTAGCTAGTCAAGAAGTGACGTTTATCTGACACGTCTGTAAAGCTGTAAAGCACTTTTTATAGTAGACTAGCCTTTTTCCCTTTTTGCCCCTATAAAGCCTATGACTTATAGAGGGCATTTAGGTCTTTTCCTTTGGCCTGCGCGCCTATAAAAGCAGGGCCAAGCCCTTATAATGCCAGAGCTTCTCCAGGGCCATGAGAGCCTCTGGATCCACTAGATTTCACCGAGGCATACTTTGCCAAATCCACCACAAACTGGACGTAGGGATATTATCCCTTTAGGGAGGTCCGAACCGGTATAAATCTTTTCTCCTTCTGAGAGAACCCTTCGAGGTTCATTTTACACACCATATACACATACAAAACTTGTGCTATAGCTAACGCAATTGCTACAACACACTCATAAGTGGCTCACCTTGGGATGTCTGTTGAACCGCAACTCATATGATGCCTTACCTAAGTAAGCTCTAAGAAAAATGCGGTTGGCCAGATAGCAAGCTGTGTTCATAGCTTCTGCCCAAAAGAGCCTAGGAGTCCTATGCTCATCGAGCATCATCCTGGCCATCTCGACTAGCGTGCGGTTCTTTCATTCCACAACGCCGTTCTGTGGGGGAGTATGAGGGGCAGAAAACTGGTGCTCAAGACCCTGATCACTACAGAAACTGATGAACTGAGAATTCTTGAACTCAGAATCATTATTAGAGTGAATTGCTCACATCCGACCATTGTTCTCATTCTTCAGCTTTAGGATCAAGTTATGCACAAACTAAAAAACCTCATCCTTAGACTCCAAAAAGAAAACCCACGAAAATCAAGAAAAGTAATCAACCATCACAAGCGCGTAGCACTTCCCACCGACTAAACATACCCGAGCTGGACCAACAGTATCCATGTCTAACAGCTCTCCCGTGTATGAAGTCATCACCTGAGTCATAGGTGCATGATAAGCGGCAACCATCTTCCCATGATGATGGGGATGGCGAACTAGATCCTTCTCCATCTTAAGCTTGGGCAATCCTCGGATGAGATCCATAGAACTCAATCTGACAAGCAGATCAAAGATCAAATGACCTAACCTCCTATGCCATCTCTAGAGCTTAGAGGGTGATCTAGAAATCAAACAATGAGAAGGGCCAAAAGAACTAGAGAAATCAATCCGAAAAACCTTACCAAAGGGTATGATTTGTAAAACCAAAGATCCTCTAGAAACAACAATAGAAGACACACCCTTCTTAAAACAAACCTCTAAGCCCTCATCAAGAAATTGCGAAACAGAAACCAAATTAAAACCCAAATTTCCAACAAAAGCAACATTCTTCAAAGAGAATGCTCAGTAATTCGAATTGAGCCAAAACCGTGTCACTACTACAGTCTAGGCAACTTCCGTCGGCCAAAGCCGACGGAAGTTAGCCCTTTCCAGACGGAAGAAGATAACTTCCGTCGGCATCTGGCCGACGTAAGCGAGTAGACAGAAGTTAGCTAACTTCCGTCGGCTGACGACAGAAGTTAGCTAACTTCCGTCGGCTTCACGTGGCTGACGGAAGTTAGCGCCGAACTCTGCCACGTCAACAGAGGCGTGCTAACTTCCATCGGCCAGCCTAGCCGACGGAGTTAGGTGCCCGTAACTTCCGTCAGCTTTGGCCCTAGACGACGGAAGTTAGCCTTTCTGCCCATGTGGCCGAAAGCAGCTAACTTCCATCGGCTATGGTCAAAGCCGACATAAGTTAGCTGGTATTTTTTTGTTTTTCCTGGTTCCCCTACTCACACTCACATCCAACCACAATTTATATCACATTCACATATAACATCCAAAATCAATCTCACATCCAAATTCACATTCAAACTTCACATATCACATCCAAAATCACATAACTCAACTGAATTCACATCGAAAGTCACAGTACATATCTGAATTAACATATACCATCCAAATTCACATACAAAGTCACATAACACATCGAGAGCCACACACAAAGTGACATTTGTCCATATACTCACTGATCGCCCACATTTGGGTCGTGGGCGCCGCCGCTGCCTCCCGCTTCATCCACATTTGCCCCAGAGGCTCCATCCTGACTAGGCGTATGGAAACTCTGAAGAAATAGATAAAATTAGAGAATGAACTCAACTACCCTTCTAAACGCTATCTTAATTATCTCAAGTAACGATATGTCAGGAGGTACCTCAGGTGATGTAGGAGGTAGTGGTGGTGGCGGGGGAGGTAGTGGTTGGAACAAGGACATGTCAAATCCACCATGTTGCTGGTCTAGTTGCCCTAGCTTCTCCTTCTAGTAAGCATTGTTCGCTTGAATGCTGGCATACGAAATAGCGTCCTTCACCACCTTGTGTGCATTATTGTTGAAGACTTGAAGGGCATGATTATGTTGATTGCCTACTTCTGGCAAGCAAAAGCGTAACTGCAAAAGTCATGATTAGTAAAGTGTTGTAACTCGAAAAGCTTTGTGTTAAAACTAAAAGAAGATTGAAAAAAAACATACACAAAAGTCATGAGACACCGCCCCCTGAGTAGTTCCATGGTGCCCGTCAGGAGCAAACCGGTAATGGTACCATGTTTGGCATAGAACCCGCTGACCGGTCGGCATTGTCAGCACCCCTGGGTAGTGCAGATGACACAGGTTATCCAATATCTGGTTAACCTTCCTGACCCTCGAAGTGTCGTCAAACCGAGAGTCAATCCAAGATCTAGAAATACATAATAAATAAAGTCAGTTTACTTAAAGAATTTTTTTGAAAAAAGCAAAACAACAGAAGAGTATTAGACTTACTTGTCACCTACAGGCGTAATCTCGATCTTGGCTCCACCAGAAGAGACTACTAGTGGGGTGACCAGGTGGCTCATCCTGAAAGATACTGAGGACCCGGAAGCCTCAGACGCCTCCTCCTGACCCGCACCCTTTGGGTCATCCCCCTCCTGCCCCCACCCACCGGATCATCCTCATGACCCGCACTCTCCAAGTGTTCTTCCTCCTACAAGATAGTATTGAAACAATTAGTAATAGTTTATAAATGGCATAAAAATCAATTTGAAAGTGACCTCATCATCCAGTTGAAATGCAATAGGCCGACCAATTAATGTGGGATCTATGCATCTCTGGAGCTGCTCATGACAACGTCTGTTTGAAGAAGAGGAACTACCCTGGAATAGGGTGTCCTCCTGAGTCGTCGGTGTACTCGCTGGAGTACTCGCCGATGTACTCCCCAAGCGGAAGAGCTTCCTCATGACACTCTTCACCTTTTTCGACATCCTGTTCAAAAAAAGCACAAACGAGCATTTATTATTAAAGGAGGTTTGAACATATGAAAAACATGTAATATGAAGTATATTACATATGCATGTATGAAAACAATTACTTGTCAATTATCATCAAAATCAGGATCAATTTGTCCTTTTCACACCAAAGCACGCCATGTTACTTTTTTCTTCTTATGTTGGTGTTTCCTTTTCTCGGGAACTCCTACATCATTAGAATCATCGAGAAAAGAATCTGCTGGCGATTCTGACTCTACATTAAACGAAGTCGGCAATTCATCATCTTCGTAAACCTCATCGACCTCTTCAACCTCCAATTGATAAGCGCCATCACTAGGGGTGTGTAGATGTTCCCGAGGATTCACTTTGTAGACTACCCACCAAGCACTTAGTTTTTCACATGGGTACGACATATAATACACCTGCTCGACATGGTGAGCAAGGACAAAATTATCGCAACCACATAATCGTTCCACGTGTTTGACTTCAACCATCCCAAATTGGTTTTCTCGAGTACCATGTTTAGGGTCAAACCAATCACAATCGAAGAAGACTACTTAATCTCCTTATTCCCGGCAAAATTGTACTCGATTATATTTTTGATGATTCCATAATACATAGTTTTGTGTCCTTGTCCATCATCGACCCTTGTAACAACTCCAGTATTAGTTGTTGCCGCTAGAGGTCGATATGCTTCAAAAATAGTTGAACGGAAGCAGAAACCATTAACATCATAGCGACCGTAACTTTTGGCATTAATACTTCAATAAGACAGATGTCGCATGTCTATATGTACATTGTCAGCGAGCACGCACTACAAATCATATGAGATTATAAGATAATTAACCTAATAGAGTAAAATAATACATGTCAAAAAGTAAGGATTTACATGTTCTCTGAACCAAGTGAGGAAACTAGGCCCGCCATTTACTCCTTCTCGACGCAATTTATCTAATTGCTTCTCCGTTGGTTGACGACCAAGCGTCAAGTATTTCGAATCAAACATACTGTCATTGTAACGAATAGGCAAAAAACGGGTATAAAATTTGGAGGTAAAATATAAAACTAAAAAGAATTTACTTACGCGAAATATTGTTCCATCTCTTCCATATTTGAGTACATGTAGAGCAAGGCATATGTTCGTTCTTCCTGAGTTACATAATATGTCGTGGAGACAGCAACAGTTATGCCCTTCCACCCAAAAATTTGGAGATCACTACAAGGATGGTCTTCATCCATATGGTACCGTGTAGCAGGTGTGTTGACATTGTGATGCTAAGCGAAGTATACACTAGTGAAGTATGATATCTCTTTCAATTTAAATTCTTCTGGGATGCAACTTTCAACTCTGGCCTTATTACCAACTATCGCTCTAAGCTTCTTTAGGGACCTTTCAATATGATACATACACCTATATTGCACAGGGCCACCTACCTTTTTCTTCAATCCAATGCAACATTTACTGGTTCATATGGCATATGAACCAGTAAATGTTGCATTGGATTGAAGAACCCTAGAGGAAATATTTTTTCCAATTTACATAAAAGCACTGGGATCTCTTTCTCTAGCATCTCCATCATATCTTTCTTAATTTCCTTCGCACAAAGTTGTCTATAAAAATGGCTCAGTTCAGCTAACGCCTTCCACTTATCATCATTCAGGTACCCACGAAACATTACAAGGAGTCTTTCCATTATTATGTGGTAATCGTGACTTTTCAATCCATTTAATTTCCATGTCTTCTAAATTCACAGCTCTTCTAAATCCTGCGGCATACCTCATTACTTGTTTTTTCTTTAGGTTTTAAACAAAATGGGGCACGTGGCTTGCCACCACTATTCGTCAACTCAAGGGTTGGTTGATTACAAATCTTAGCTAAATCTCTTCTCGCCTTTACATTATCTTTTGTCCTGTTTGCAAATCCATACATGTACTTATAATGCTTTCACCAACATTACGTTCCTGATGCATAACGTCAATGTTGTGCATCAGAATTAGTGATTTGACATACGTCATTCCCATAAGCCACATATGTGGGTCCAATTATGTTCGATTTCGAATCCTACAAATCCATCCTCATTTTCATTAAGGACAACCTCATTCAGCATATCAGCGATTTCTTTACCATTTAAACGCCTTGGTGGTCCCTTTACAACAACATTGTCCTTTTTGAAATTGTTCCTCTCTAAACTAAATGGGTGATTCATGGGAAAAAGCATCTATGACAATCAAAGTAACAAATCTTTCCCCCGAAGTTTATACGGAAACAATCTGTGTCCTTCGCACATATCGGAAATGTCAACCTTCCATGACAACTCCAACAAGAAAAAATACTGTATGCCGGAAAATCTTGGACCGACCATAGATACGCAACTCGAAGATTGATTTTTTGCTGCTAGTCATAGTCATATGCTTCAACTCCTTTCCACAATTGCTTTAGCTCTTCAATTAAGGGCTTCAGCATCACGTTTAGACGTGTTCCAGGATGCTCTGGATCGGGTATAATGAGACACAGGAACATAAATTCATATTTCATACAAAACGAAGGTGGAAGGTTGTATGGAATAGCAAACACAGGACAACAAGACTACGATGATGCGGTTACATTGAAAGGCGTGAATCCATCTGTTGCCAAGCCGATGCGAACATTCCTTGCATCACTAGCAAAGTCTGCATCAAAATCATCTAGAGCCTTCCATGCCTCACCATCAGATGGGTGCACCATTACTTGATTATTCTCACGTACACCTTCTTTATACCATCGCATATGTATAGCGGTTTTCTTTGAGAGAAACAATCGTTTCACCCGAGGTGTAAGAGGCATGTAACGAAGTTGCTTATGAGCAACCTCTGTCGTCACCTTCTCTCCATCTTTATTTACGACCTCTACGAATCTCAGTTTACCACATTTTAAGCATTTCACCTCATTACTATGTTCTTTCCAGAAAAGCATACAATTATCTCAGCACACATCAATCTTCTCATACTCCATACCAAGAGCAGAAAGCATTTTCTTTAACTGGTACATGTCTTTCGGCACCTTATGGTTCTTAGGAAGAAATCACTGATTAGATTCAAGAGCTCCTTATAACAATTGTTAGAGAATGCAAACTTTGACTTAATGGCCAAAAGACGGGTCACGAAAGCGAGAACGCTTACGGTGGTGTGCTCATGCAATGGCTCTTCTGAAGCTCGAAGGATGTCGAAAAACTTTTGAACCTCCGGTGTTGGCTGATCCTCAGGGTTTGATTCAAACTCCAGTCGTATAGCATCAAGCATCTCATCCATCCTATCGTCAGCAACACTATCATCTTCTTCTTCCACTACTAATACCGTTTTTTCATGGTCTGTCTCACCGTGAAAAGTCCAAACTTCATAACCTGGCACGAAACCATATTTGCAAATATGCAATGACAACGTCCTCTTGTCTTGCCAACGAGAATTTCTGCACTTCATGCATGGGCACCTCGCGCCAATGTTTGTTGTCAAAGAGAATGCACGATCAATAAATTTCTCAGCGTTGATTACCCACTCCCTCGTGTGAGCTCTACTTTTCATCCAACCACTATACATCCACTATCGGTCATCCTCAGCCATTCTATAGGAAAAACATTCATTCAATCGAGAATGCATCATAAGTACCACGGGCCTATGTCTATAGGAAAAGATAGGTCCTAAACCCGCCCAAGAGTGACCGACAAAACGTGGTATTTATGACGAGCCATGTGTCCGAATGAAATTTCAGCAGCATAACCCCGCTGTTCTCCAATTGCATGCCTGATAGTGGTGCAATGGAGAACAACAAGGTTATGTCACTAAAATCTCATTCGGACTCATGACTCATCATAAAGACCACGCTCTGTCGCCCACTCCAAGGCTATCCAAAAAGGGACAATTCCGGACCTACAGATCTCACACGCATGACACGTGTGAGACATGTTGGTCCGAAATGGGTGACACATAGGTTTTGTTACACTATGTACGTTGGTGTCCAATAAAAAATTACATACGAAAAGAATATATATAAGAAAGTATACATATATATAATATACTAATCACCGTAATGAAATCATCAACAAACCACAAATTAACACAAGAATATAATTAAGATCATATATAATAGCACATCTCGTAGTAAACACTTGTAAAAGCATAAAATTAATTGACTTTTGTTTTTATTAATTACTTTGTGAATGCTACTTTACTCTTGGTAATTAGTGTTGCAAACCTAGAGCAATCATTGCAATCCACTACGATAAAATTCACAAATCAAAAGTGAAGAAAATTCTTAAAAAGAAAAATATAATAGACAGCGATGAATCGGAGGTCGGCGGGCGGCGGAGGTCGACGGGCGGTGAAGGACGATAGGCGGTGACGGGCGGCGGCCAGCTGCACATCGCATATGAAACATAATAATACACAATCCAAAGACATCCCCTGAACTACTCATATGGAATTAAAAAGTATTTTCTCTCTTTTTCTCTCTTCTCTCACATGCATGTACTCTTGCTTGTTTTATTTGATTGTGGGTCTCACATGTTTGGTTCTGCTAACTATTACCATTGTGCAGATTTCAATAACTAAAGACTAGTTATTTTAATTCATCCATATGGACCAATTAGTCCATATACATTTTGGTTGCTCCTATAAGCTCATGAAACTGCTAAGAGCATCGAGAATCCTTATTTTCTATTTCTAAATCTAACTATCTTAAATATAATTGATCCTTAAAAATTAATTTATATAAAACAATTTTTCTATATTTGCATTCCCTAAATTTAAATTAATCAATCTCTACAACTATTAATTGGTCACACCGGTGCAACAAAGCAATATAGACGAGAAATTCACCACAGGGAATTTAATTTGCAAAGAGAGGATGGACAGAGTAGGCTCACCGGGACGGGTGGCGCGGGCCGGGCACTGGCATCCGATGGACGGCAGTGGGGAAGACGGCGGCGACGGCCGGGATGGGGCGGTGGCTGGGGCGGCGGGCGGCGGTGCCGGTAGGAGGCGAGCGGTGGGCGGCCGGCCAGCGGTGCGGGCCGGAGGCGGCGCGGGTGGGAGGAGGCGAGGGTGGACGGTGGCGGCGCGAGCAGGAGGCGCCGAGGGCGGGCGGCGGCGGCGCGGGCGGGAGGCGGTGGCGCGGGCTGGGCACGGGAGGCGGCGGCGCGGGCTGAGGCGGTGGGTGTGGGCGCGTACAGGGAGTTAGGTCTCCCTGTACGTGCGCGCGGTTGGGGAAAACCCCCCTAACTTCCGTCGGCCATGATTAAAGCCGACGGAAGTTAGGGGGATCTGATCGAGCACAAAAAAATGCAGCCTAACTTCCGTCGTCCACTATGAAAAGCCGACGGAAGTTAACTTAACTTTCGTCGGATCCTTGAGGCCGATGGAAGTTATTTAACCTCCGACGGAAGATATTTTATCCGATGAAAACTTTCTGTTTTCTTGTAGTGTGTACCTTCCTATTGGACCGAAACAGTCGACCAAAGAGGGGTGAATGGGAGCTTTTAAAATTTCTCTTATGTCGAACAGACTTTGAACATACCCATCGGAGTGTTTGGTTTGGAGTTATCGAACACACTTCGAACACAGGCTTTGCAAAGGATAAAATTTCGAAGTTCAGAATACTTCGCTCACACTCAGAAACCCAAAAACGCACTGAATTCAGCAAAAGTTGTGCTGGCTCTAGACACGAAGTGCCTTCGAGCAGGCTTTGCACAACATTACTTCGCACAAGTACTTTTCCCTCAGAGAGCTCCAATCAAACTCCGCATTTGTGACAGGTACTAGGCTTCACACTTTGGAGTACTCCAAACAGGACATAGCAAAACTGACAGATCAGGCAGACTTCGGCTATGCTAACGAAAAACGGCTTCGCTCGCACACACAGATGATACTTTCCTAGTAATCCACGAGGACTGGCCTTCGATATACACAAAGAGATCGTATTGAGAAAGTACACATATTTTGCACATATAAGAGACAAGGTTCACTTCATCCGCAAGAACTCATAGCAGAAAATCTAGTTCGCACGGAGTGAAATGGACTATGAAAACACAATCCAAAAAGTGCAAAAAATACAAATACATGTTCATGCAATCAATGAAAATAGAATAGAAATTTCATTGCTAGAATAGGGAACTCAAAAAATCACAGATTTAGAGTACAACTGATGGAGGCTGGATCTAGGCTACAGTGAGTACAAAAGGTTCTAAAAGTGAGTGCACAGTGTTAACCTAGATCTCAGTCTACCTCTCCTTTTATAGCCCAACTCAGCCCTGCCAAGAGACTACTATACCCCTAGGGTTTACAACTTTACTACCTCTAGCAGTCACGAGGGTACAAATGGTAGTCTACTTTATTGGAAGCTCCTTTTGTGTCAGCTTTGCGAACTGGAATCTTCGGAGCCCCCTTCGCACATGAAGTGCTGAAGTGGCTTCGGTAGTACGCTTTGAACACCGAAGACTGTCTTCGATACAAGTGACGGTTTTGAGTTGAAGCTGCCAAAGCCCATGAGTCTTCGCACCATCACCTCTAGAGTGGATTACCACGTCTTCGCAGCTACCCTTAGCTCGACCGTCGCCTATTCGTGTACCGAAGGCATGCATGGCCGAAGCACGTCAAGTCATCCTGACTCCGAAGCCCCACCTTCGAAGTACCTCCCACTGGAGGGTTTGTCCACCACGTTTCGAAGTCCCTCCTTCTTCCACGGCCTCCGCATGAAGCCCTTCAATAAACACTCCTCCACAGTGTCTCACTCTTGAGCACACTCAACAAAGAGCCATACCCGGACCATGCCTTCGATGCACATTGACTTCTGAGACCTTCATCAGGTGTCCTTCCAAATGTCTTTGTCTGGAGCACACTTGGGAGTCTTGCCTCATTCTAGAGGACTTCGTCTACTAGCCTTCGAAGTTACTCCTTTGGAGTACCTCTTCAAAGTGCCTCGCCTCCGAGTACTTTGCCTTAGGGCATCTTCAGTCGGAGTCCCCCTCCGCACTTCCTGCCTTCGACAGGTGCACCTCGACCTGAGGACTGACTTTGACTTCACACAACCTCCATGATAAAGCTCCCTGGTTTCCTGGCGCCAAGCTCTCTGCTTGACCCAGTTCACCTACTATGCTGACCATCCCATCGCCTCCGAAGTCACCTGCACAACAATGACAAGTAGACAAGTGTATCCGATACCTCAAAGACCTTCTCGGGGTATAACACCCTCTGGTACACACTCCGATGTACCACACAAGATACCGACCCCTTCAGTACAACCTTTGAACTGTATACTGCCGGACCCCTCCGAAAGATATACCTCGCTGTGAACTTGTGCATCCAGCAAACACTGAACCCTTCGGTAAATACACCTCCGAACCCATTTGGAGGGACCCCTTCACCTAGAAGGAAATCTGTCAATCACTCATCACAAACTGAAACCAAGGCACATCTCAATTTGGTTTCTCAATCTCCCCCTTGATGAGTACATTGACAACCAGATTCAAACATAGGAGAAATTTGAAATTTTTCAGTGCACAAGTGACCATAAAAACTCAGAAAAGACCCAAATCACGTCACTTGAAAAATGAATGTATCCCCCTTTCACGTATGAAAGCCCATTCAACACACATCATAAAGAAAATTCTCCCCCTTAAACATGCAGGCAGCTAAGTTTCTTTCCATGTGATATTCTTCTAACCCTTTGGCTTTGAGACTTTGGTTATTTCTCCCCCTTTGGCAATGCAAGAATCAAGGAGCAATAAATGATGCAAAGCTTCAGAAAAATGTGAAGTGCTATGACATATAGTGCATAAATATGCCAAAGATAATGTCAAGGACTATCTACTCAGCTCAAGTTAACAAAATCCAATTTCAATTGTTAAGCATGTTATTTTCAGATCTTTAGAAATAAAAACAATACTACTTAGGCTAGAAAACTAGTCATGAAAAGGTATTAACTACAAAAGCTAGCAAATTGCTACCTAGGAAAGTATATCCAATTTCACGGAGCATTTTGGCAAACTTGATATGCAATAAATTCTGATTTGCAATTCTTTTGTTATTGCCAGGGGTTATTTGCTTTTCAACCTTATACTTCCTTATGTGCACGGGATGCCCAATCTTCCGTTAGAGGGGGTAAACTCGATTGGTGGAGGACTCGACGTTCACAATCCGGCTTCCGACAAGCACTGATCAAAACCCCGCAATCAGTACACCATGGCTCCGTTGGTTATCAACCACGCACGAACGCGATGGACCTCGCCAAGAAGGCTTATCCCTCCATGCGAATCGAGAACACAAGAAAGAATGTCTGTCTCTGGCTTCGGCAATCTGTCATGAAATGGCCCTTCCCTTTGCAATTGTGGCAAATAGTTCACTTCACAAACACTTCGTTTGCTAGTTTCTAATCTCTGAAAACCTGTTAGCGTAATCTTTTACGCCAACAGTTGGCGCCGTCCGTGGGGAACCTAGTCCAAAAAACTTCGTTCTCTACCAAGTTCTCAAAACCATGCCTCCTAAGCGGAGTTCAGGTGGTAGTCCTACTCGGAGGTCCCCTCGAACCTCCGGAGCAAGATCTTCGAACATAGTCGAGGTCGGAGGACCTTCGGTAATTCCTCCACCTCAGACCCCCTAAGGGAATTCCCTTCGTCGAGCATACAAAGTTTCTCCTCCAACTCCATCTATGCTTCGGCCAGACGGAGTCCCTCCTCCAACTCCGATTCCGCTTCGAACTGACATGTACAGTTCTCAAGACCCAGAAGATCCTTCCGGAAGAAATGAAGACGGACTTGGCGACATGGCAACCCAGATGGCCTGTCTCCAAGCTAAAGTGGCGAGGTGGAGGCAAGAAGCCACAGATAGGCTTTGTTATCAGGCCACCCCGGTCATTTCCGAAGTGCCTCAAGACGACGATCTTCCTTATCCCGAAGCCCTAGAGGACTCTTCCTTCGATAGCGTGTCTCCGCTGCATCCCAAGTTACAAAAAGTGCGCTTCGACCCTAAGTTTAAAACTTCGAAGCTCTGTATGTACTCCGGAGAGGAGGACCCCGGGGAGTTCTCCCGTTCTTATGCTTTGGCAATGGAGGCCAATGGAGGAGTGCGAGACACCATGGCCAAGTGTTTCCCTCTTGCTCTCGAAAGGGTGGCTTTGCGTTGGTTTTGGTCCCTGAAGCCGGGATCAATTAGAACCTAGGAGCAATTAAGGAAGAAGTTCATAAGTAACTTTTAGGGTACCTTCGTACGCCCAATGTCTACGGGAAGTCTTTTCCAGGTGAAGCAGCTGCCTGGAGAAACTTTAAGACAATTTTTCAAGCGCTTCACTCATACGAAGTCGCAAATACGGGGGTTGTCTACGTCCTCCGTGGTTGATGCAGCTCGAGAGGGAGTTACCCATGTGGGCCTCCTTGATAAAATCCATCGGAAACAGATATCCTCTGTAGCTCAGCTGATGGCTTATTTTGAAGAATATGCTAGGTCAGGAGAAGGGTGGATCCGAAGAATAGCTTCAACTTCCTCAATCCTGTAGGAAGTCAAGCTCGAAGTAAAGACTTCAACACCTTCGTAGGGGCCTAGCATCGAAGTCCAGCATGACAGACGTCGGGGCCAAAAGCATCCTCGTTCCGAAGTCCTAAACATTGCTCCTCCACAGAAATTTGCCCCTAAAACTTCACAAGCTTCGGGAAGCAAGACCAGCGACTGGAGGCCACTAGGGAAGCCGTATGGCAAAGCTCATGCCTTCTTCTGTTGTGTCCATGGCGAGAATCGGAGTCACGCTACTGATGCGTGCAAGTCTATACTCGCTTTAAGAGGCGAGTACCTTGAAAGGACCTCTGGTCGAGACACTACTAACCGAGTTCCTTTTGAGGCATGTCCATAGCCTGTCCAGGCTATGGCACGTATAGACAACTTCGACCCTGCAAGACAACCTCCAGTGGTCAATATTATGCCACCTCCGAAGCAGGAAGATGGCCAAGATCGGGGTAAAAGAGTAGTCCTCCCCATTTCTAGAGGAGGGACCCTCAGTAATATGTCGAAGAGACAGCGAAGAGAATATGTCCGGGAAGTGGGCCATATCGGAACTTCTTCATCCGCAGCTACCATGCTCAAGTGGTCCCATGTGCGGATATCTTTCTCTACAGATGATGCAGCTAGCATAAAGTTTCTACATGCAGATCCCCTTGTTATTACTACCGATATAGCAGGGACTGAAGTCCTGAGAGTGCTGATTGATGGAGGGAGTTCAGCAGATATCATCTTTGTTCAAGCCTTCAATCAGCTCTGTATCTCTAGGAAACATCTCCTCTCTACAGCTCGTCCATTGCAAGGCTTCGCAGGACCCCCTCTTGATGCCCTCGGATAGATAGGTCTAGAGGTTGCTTTCGGAGAGGGGCTACTGGCAAGGACGGAGGAGGTTATTTTCGATGTTGTAGATGATCCTTATGCAAATAATGTTATCTTTGGGAGGGGCATGTTAAATCAGTTCGGAGTCGTGGCGCATCATAACTATTTATGTATGAAGATGCCCACGCAACCGGGAGTACTCACTGTCTTTGGAGATCAAGACATTGCGTGAAGAGCAGAATATGGTCATGGCCCCCCTCTCGACCCAAGACAAGTGAACAATGTACAAGGTAATCCGGAGGATATCTCTGCTCCAGGTGAACCTTTGAAGAAGTCCTTCCCAAGACCCAGCCCCGACGAAGAAATTATAACAAAGGTTATTGTCAAAGATGGCAAAGACTATTCTTTTCAGTTTGGCAAAGATTTGCCTCTAGAAATCACTACTTCGTTAGAAAAGGTAGTTGAAGAAAATTTGGATGTCTTTGCTTGGTCTGATGAAGACATTCCCAGAGTCAGTCGAGATATCATTGAGCATAGCTCGCTTGTGAACCCGAGGGTTCGACCTGTTCGACAAGGACTTCGGAACTTATCCGTGGAGAGGGCCATCCTTGCTAAAGCAGAAGTAGAAAAGATGCTAAAAGCTAGGATTATCAGTGAAGTAGCTCATACGGAGTGGTTAACCAACCCAGTCTTTGTTAGAAAGAAATCCTCCGGGAAGTGGTGCATGTGTATTGATTTTAGATCCTTGAATAAAGCATGCCCCCGTGACCCCTATCCCATGCCTCGAATTGATAAATTAGTTGACTCCACTGCTGGTTCAGAGGTATTAAGCTTCCTCGATGCGTATTTTGGCTATCATCAAATCTGGTTAAAGCGCCAAGATGAAATCAAAACAAGTTTTGTAACTCCTTCAGGAGTCTTCTGTTATGTAAGAATGCCTTTCGGTTTAAGAAATGCCGGGGCAACTTTTTGAAGGTTAATTGCTAAAGCTCTAGGTCATCAAATAGGCCGCGATGTAGAAGCCTATATGGATGATATTGTAATAAAGAGTGCTTTAAAGCACCAACATAGCCTAGACTTAGCAGTAACGTTCGATAGCCTTCGGGCATGTGGACTCTGTCTCAATCCCGAAAAATGTATCTTCGGGGCTCAGGCTGGAAAATTGTCAGGGTATCTAGTTTTGAGTAGAGGGATTGAAGATAGCCCTACTCAAATAATTGCATTACAAAGGATGGCTCCTCCGGAAAATTTAAAGCAGGTGCAAAAGCTAACTGACCGTCTAGCAGCACTTAACAGATTTCTAGCAAGGTCTGCGGAGAGAAGTTTGCCCATTTTCAAAGCGTTGAAAGGGTCCGAAGATTTGCATGGACACCAGAGTGTCAAAAGAGTTTTGATGATATTAAAAATTATCTCAGTAACCTCGCCACACTCACTGTGCCCATTGTGAACAAAACCCTACTCCTCTACCTCGCAGCTACCGGCTCCATTGTCAGTGCCGTCCTTGTTAGAGAAGTTGATTTCAATGGGAAGTTGGTACATAATCCAGTATATTTTGTATCCGAAGCATTGTCTGGAGCAAAAACAAGATATTCCGAGCTTGAGAAGTTCACCTATGCTCTGATAATGGCTTCGAGGAAATTGAGACATTATTTTCTAGCCCATAATGTGATTGTACCAACTTCGTATCCCTTGGGAGATATGCTCCGAAGCAAAGATTCTACGGGAAGAATTGGAAGATGGGTTGTTGAACTAGCACCCTTCGGCATGTCCTTCGTGGCAAGGACAGCAATCAAGTCACGGGTAGTGGCAGATTTTTTGGCGGAGTTGACTCCATCCGCAGTATGGGCTCCAGAGAAATCAAATGAAGGAATTTAGACTATATACTCTGATGGAGATTTCCAAGCGTCTGGAGCAGGCATCAGAGCAGTAATAATTTCGCCTTCAGGGCAAAGAGCAATGTACTCCGCAAGGCTCAATTTTAAGTCCACCAATAATACAGCGGAGTATGAAGGAATTTTGTTAGGACTTTGAAAGGCGCATGCTTTGGGTGCTACAAGAGTTGTTATTAAAACAGATTCTCAAATTGTAGTAGGGCACGTCGATAAAAGTTTTCAAGTTCGTCACCTGCAGCTTGCAAAATATTTGGAAGAGATCCGTAAGATCGAAGCAGCATTTAAAGGTATTTCCATCCAAAGTATACCAAGAGCTGAAAATATGCAAGCCGATACCTTAGCGAAAGCTGCAGCCGGAGCTATGGACATTTCAGAAGGAGCTTTTTACGAAGAGCTTACTTCGCCTTTGGTGCCACAAATCCCTTCTGCGGAAGTTCTTTACATTCCAAGCACTGATTGGTGGAGCTCAATTATGGAATTGTTGCAAGGTGAAGCAAATTTGCCTGAAGGGCCACAACTTTCGAGGTTGAAGTTAAGAGTTCGAAATTATCATATAATCAACGGTATTCTTTACAAGGCCGGAGTATGTTCCCCTCTTCTTCGATGTATATCTCAAGCCGAAGGTCAAGAGATGCTCCGAGAAATTCATGAAGGCCTTTGTGGTAGCCATCTGGCCCCTTGGGATTTGGCAGGAAAAATGCTTCGCCAGGAGCTTTATTGGCCTACAATAGTAGCTAATGCGGAGAGCTTAGTCCGCACATGCCAAGGTTGTCAGTGGATGGGAAGACAGAGTCATCGTCCGCCAACGACTCTTCAAGTCATTGCTCCAGTTTGGCCCATGGCCAGATGGGGCATGGATCTCATTGGCCCCTTCCCGGTAGCAAAAGGAAATCTGAAATTCACAGTGGTAGGACTTGAGTATTTTTCCAAGTGGGTTGAAGCAGAACCCCTCACATCTATCACTTCGAATAATGTACAAATTTTTTTCTGGAAAAATATTATATGCAGGTTCGGAGTGCCTCGATAGCTCACAATAGACAATGGGACACAGTTTGATGCAGAGCCCTTCAAGAAGTTTTGTGAAGATCTTGGCATACAAATATGCTTTGCTGTAGTGCGCCATCCTCAGTCTAACGGAGCTGTCGAAAGGGCCAATGGTAATATCTTGTCAGGGCTGAATCGAAGAATAGTAGGGTTGGCAAAGGGGTTGTAGACCAAAGAGCTCCCGAAGATTTTATGGTCCATTCGGACCACTCAAACAAGGCCCACAAGTTTCACTCCTTTTAGATTATTATTCAGAGATTAAGCTATGACGCTAACGGAGCTTAAGGATGATCTCTTCGCGGCACCGGACCTGAAATAGAAGGAGAAAGGCAAGCTTCGCTTGATTTAATAGAAGAAACAAGACTTCGAGTTGTCGCTAATTTGTCGAAATATCAGCAGCAAACGAAGACTTGGTTTGACCCGAAGGTTAAGCTTAACGAACTTAAACCAGGTCATCTTGTTTTGCGAAGTATTATAGAACCAGGGAAATTAGGAAATAAGTGGGAAGGTCCATACATTATTCTTCGTTCATGACACCCTTGTTCTTTTAAGCTCGCTAATTTAGAAGGTGAAAAGTTAAAGCATGCCTGGCATGCAGAGCACTTAAAGCGATATTTTGCATAGGGGCTCCTTGTAATCATTTGTAAACACCTTCTGAATTAATAAAGTTCATGGTTCAGATAATGCCTACCTCTCAAACACTTCCTACTTCTAGTGGATGCACCGGAAGAACGAAGTTGGTTGTGAGGGAAGTGTCATTCATTTGAACCAATTTTGAGGACTTCGAACCACTGGTTTGAAGCTTCCGACGAGGTGGGAAAGTCACAGGAAAAACGGATTCCAAGCCACCGGCTTGAAAGCATCCGTAAAAAGAGTCCAAGGAGACCACTATGCGAATTCCGAACCACTGGTTTGATAGCATTCACAAAAAGAGCCGAAGGAGGCCAAACAAAACATACTTTGAGCTGATAGCTTCGAACGTCTGTAAAAGGAGTCCAAAGTGACCAATTGTTTTGATTGCTAAGGTATCCGAAAAACTAGTCCAAAGTGACTACATTCAAACAAAAAGGTACTAAGTTACTAGTTTTCAGACTTCAAGTAGTTGATGACATTCTTTGAGATTCGAACCAATCTCTAAGTTGTTAAGGGGCTCTGAGCCTCCAAAATTGTACTCCTAACTAAAGTTATTTTCGTTGCGCGTAACCATCTTCGACCAAATATTGAAGTTGCTTACACCGAAAGAGGGGCTGGGAAGTAGGGAGACAATTTTAAAACTTTAATCTTTATCATTTGAACAGATTACATTACATTACAAAAGTCTGTATCTATACCAAGAAGGAAACGAAGACCCCTTCGATCCCTAGAGCTACCGCTAAGGCCAGAACAACTAGTTCTGGAGCCAGGAGACTTAGTAATTTTACGTTTAACTCTTCTCCCTCCTTTCGAAGCTCGGAAATCTTTTTGTTCCTGTTGGAGTTCTGCCCAAGTTTGAAGTCACTCGGGGCTTCTCTCCCAGCTTTGAAGTTGTTCAGGTTTCTTTGTTTGTTCTTCAGTAGTATTCTCTTCTTCGGACCATTCAACGTCTTCAGAAGATGAAGTTTCCAAGTTAACTTCTTTTTCCTCCTCTTTAATGTAAGATAATATATCTTTGTATATTGCGGGCGCAATCACACCAGAGCTTTCTCGAGGAATCAAAAATTGAGGTCGTTTGTGAGGTCTTAGAATTTCGAAGGTAGCCCATAGCAGGCGAAGCTCTTCGTTAACTTCTAACACTTCGAGATCATCCATAAGAGGTCGAAAAACCTAAAAACATTTCCAAATAAGTATTCATTCATAACAGATGAAAGCACAAATTTTTACATGTTCGGAGCCCTAAACAAAACTAGACCTTCGAGTCTGGCAGAGGTTGGCTGCTCGAAGCTTGTGACCGAACTTGTTTCTGGCGAAGTCCTTCATCAATCCAAGCCTTGATCGTTGATCGACCTTCGACTCTCCAAGATGCTTAGAAGGCTTTCCAGGCTGCAGCCACGTCTTCGGAAGGGTTTAATAGCCGGTTGTCATCGAAGGTAATGGGAGCCACCCCTAAGTCTGGTGCTACTGATAGCCCTAGATCTTCATAGTAGCGAAGTATTCCGAGAACGGATACTTGGCTGGAGATTTCTCCATACCGAATACCTGTTGTCTTCATCATCTTCGCCGTTCCTTGGATCATCTTCAATCGTCGCAGCAAGGGGACGTCGCCAGTAGAAGGTAATGTCCAAGAAGTACCGAAGTATTCTAAGACACCTAGAAGGTTGTCCATGGTCTCAGCAGCTACCTTCTCAGACTTTACCTTTTCTTCGGCCAAAATATCCCTTGATGAAGACAGCTCGTCTATCAAAGAAGATAGACGGCCTGCCTCCATGACCAAGGAGTTCTTCTGACTGAGCAAGTTGCTGGCCTCTTCCATTGACTTCGTTTGTTCTTCTCGGAGCTTGACCAGCTCAGCCCCCGCGGTTGCTTGCTTCATCCGCATTCTCTCTATTTCAGCCCGAAGCACGATTTGTTCGGCTTCCAGCTTCTGATTAGCAGCTTCCAGACCAAGTCTAGGTTTCCTCTCCGCTGCTACCATCTCGTCAAAGCTGGAAGTTTGAATTTCAGGGATGTGAAGACTCCATTGGAGGGCAGTAATCTTCTCCTTAAGATGAATGCATTCCCGCTCGTTTGAAACAGCCACAGCTCGAGCCAAGACTATTTGCTACGAAGGAAAAAGCGATGTGAGAAACTATTTATAAGCTGAAACTAACCCTGTTATTGCAGATACTTCGTACCCGGTATGCTGCTCGCTCCAAAGCTGCATCCAGCTCCGACCCCTCAGTTTCCCCGAGTATAGCCACCAAGTCAGTCTCCCCGACTTCATGATTGGCCCGAGCCAAAGGCTCTAGCAGAGTCTGAAGCCTGGTCCTTCGCTCCCGAAAAGGAGCTAGGAGGGGAGCATTGACAAGGATCTTTGGTCGTCTTCGTTGGGTGAAGGGCCGGAGCGTAGCGCCACATCCCCGGAAGCTTCGGTGGATTGGCCCCCCTCCACAGATTGACCTCCGTCTATCGATTCCGACGGAGTTAATCCAGAGTTTAGAGCAGTAAAAGGATCCATTTTCCCTTTACCTTTTCTAGGCCCCATCTTTATAACTTCCTCCGGAATCGACTTCGGAGATGTCGAAGTTTCAGGCGCAGTCTTCGCAGGAGGAGTCATCTCCATTGGGGTAGACCCTACAAAATCAAAGGTATTATTTATTGCATAATTTTGCAGGACATGAAGGAAAAGGTGCTTTAATGAAGGTTACCTCCGAAACCCTATCGGCGAATGAGTATGAGGCTACTTGGAGGGTCGAATGCCCCCTCAAAATCTTTGTCAGACTCGGAGTCATGAACCGAAGGGTTTGCTATTGGAACCTCTCTTGGAGCAACAGTCACCACTTTGTCCGGAATCAAAGCTTGATCAGTTGCTACTTCGACTCCGCATTCAGTAGCAGGGGCTTCTTGGCTTGGTAGGTCTGGCAGGACATTCGAAGTCCCGGCCTGTTCGGAGTTGTCTGGCGCAGCCGGCACGACCGCTGCATCACCAGTGGCCATGACTTCGACATCCGCTCGCGCCTATTCATCCCCGGTAACAAGGTCTATAAAGACCCATTGCATTTCTCTTTCTCAATCCTCAGATGAATCTGAAGACAAAGCGGTGGACTTGGAAGGGGCCACGTTCTTAGGTTTATAGGCCAACTTCTTCACGGGAGTCTTGGCTGGTGCCAAAGTCCCAGCCTCGGCTTTTCTCTTCTTCGGACAAGTCTCGGAAGGAACCCAGCCTGGAAGAGAAGGGGCGACGACTCCGAGTACACCCCACACCTAGTTGAATCGCTCCCAGCTGCGTACCAGTTTCACCCTCCATTCCTTTTCAGCGGGGGTAGGAGCCCCGAGAATCTTTTCCGAAGTCTGAATGACTTGCTCCAAAGTCAATGAGGCTTGTGGAGCTGAAAGATAAGTTTTTTATTTATCAAGTCATCTTTTATGAAATGATCATACGTGAAGCATGTTGTAGTTTTCAAAGTTACCTGCAGAGCTCAAACTCGAAGAATTTTTTCAGAGTCCACCCTTCGGATCCTCTTCAAAGTTAACAGGCCAGTTGGCCATCAGAGGCAGAATCTAGAGCCCGATGAACTCCTCCGCTAAGTCTCGCATGCTCATGAGGCAACTAATCCTTTGAAGTAGATTAAGACGAGCTTTGAGCTAGCCGGGGTCTCGATGAACTTCACCTTCCCTTCGGAAATATATATCTTGCAGAGGCTCGGCCAAACTGCTATTTGCTCCAACTTCAGCATAGAACCACCGAAGAATCCAATCTGTGTACCATCTGGCATTGATGGCCTTCATTGGAAATCACAGTTGGAACTCGTCCCAGAGTCTGAAGTTGATGCCGCCGAAGGCCACTACAATCTTTTCTCCACTGGAGCCCTGGTAAGTCTTCGGCTGGCAGGAGGCTTTGTGAAGTTCTGCGAATATCTCTGCTCTCCCTTCGCAGCCTTCGGCTCGCAGCACCCACTCGATGATAGCGAGGCATGCTATCACATTCGGAGATAGATGAGGAAGTGTAACTTGGAAAAGATCAAGTACCTCTGACAGAAAGTCCACCGCTGGAAGCCCCAACCCCGCTTCGAAGAAGGCTTTGAAAACGATGACTTCTCCGGGTCGAGGCGAAGGGATGGCCTCCTTCCCGGGCTTGCGGACATTAACCCCCGGGCTAATTTTCCCCGCAACAACTGCTGCAATTGTATTCTTCTTGCAGGTGGATGGCCCCAGCTTATAGGACTGGTCAAAGTACTTCGAGGAGGCTGGGAGAAGGTCATGGGGGCCAAGTTGTTGGGGATTCCCCACAGGTGCTGCCGCTGCCATGGCTTGCTGCCTGGCTAAGGCCGAGGTCACCCCGGGAGCCTTGAAGCTTGTCTTCGCCATCAAGCAGAACAGGGTGATTGGAGCTAAAGTTTGGAGGCTAAACGACGGATTGTGCGAGGACGGTGAGAAAGGTATCTTGGATGTTTCTGGGTCTTCTATTTATAGCCCGAACTCCTGATTTTTTACCGTTCAGACTTGGCGTTCCTTCTTCTTGACCGTTACTACTTACGAAATCAACGCAGTGTTATAGCTTCTTCTGAAAGGAAAAAGATAATGACTATTTTTTCTGAGTCTAAAGGTCTTTTCAACTTCATAGAAATTGATTTTAGAGTTGTTCGAATAAGACTCTCTTAGAAATTGATTCGAAGTTCTAAATTTTTGCATATTCCAAAGGTTGATAAATTTTATTAACCCTTACGCATGATTATTTTTCTTGCGTATACTGCTCTCCTAACCTTACAGATCATACGGAGAAGCATATTCGAGGGGCTACTGTTGGGGAAAATACTTCATCCTCAAGGTCTCTACAGTAATAAGACAAAGGCAATCTACTAAACCGAAGTTCCAGTATTAACTCTGGTTTAGTACGTGATCAAGTTCGAAGAATCAATGCAGAGCTTCTGTTCGGAGTATAACTTCGAAGGTCGAATCTTCAGAAAGCTTATCTTCCAGCAAGGATGGAATACTTATCTTCTTTCTGATTAGATTAGTCTTTTACCATTTTAACCCTATTAGGGGTACTGAATAGTCTCCACTATGTCGGTTGTAATTGAGGGGTAAAAAGGTCTCTTCCTTAAGATTTTTACCTATAAATACCCTCCATTTTACCCTGTAATGGAGATCAAATACTTATTCAATACACAACTTCTAATTACTTCGAGCTATTATCCAATTCGGAGGCTTGAAATAGTTCACTTCACAAACACTTTGTTTGTTAGTTTCTAATCTCTGAAAACCTGTTAGCGTAATCTTTTACGCCAACAGTCAATAAAACCCCACTCTTTTGAGCATCCAACTCATTTTCTGGGCCGACTAAAGAGTACCACAAAGTCCCTCATGAACCTATGGTGTAGCCACTCTAGATTGATCGACATCCAAGCACTTTAGAAGTACTTCATCAATAGTTCGGCGATACAACACATCGTCAAGCAACACAAATTTAAACACCTGTCGCTAAACTTTTCAATCAAACCTCTGACTAGGATCCTTCAAATACTGGACGATTGAGATTATCCAATCATCCTTATGGATTATATCAGTGTTCACCAATTCCCCACTTGAATTGGCGTCCAAGTCACAATTTTGGAGTTGGCCCCTGAGCCCCGAGTCGATCTGGCATACATCGGTCAGACCGGCCTTGGTGGGCCAGTCGGACTGCCCATTGCTGGATGGATAACAAGGGACGGTCGGACCGACCTGACACGGCCAGTCATACCGACAGTACACCTATGGTTGGACCGGCCTTGTCAGGTCGGTCAGACCAAAGTGCACCATACAGGTTGACACTGGAATTTCAAACATCGGTTTTTCTTGTGCGAAAAATTTACCTCTTTTCACTTGATAGCCAGATGCTTGCTTAGCCAAATCATTTGCTAATGAGTTGGCTTCTCTAGACACATGGGAAATTTCAAAATCATCAAAAGTGGTGATTATGTTCATACATTTATCCAAGTAACTATTTAGTAAAGCATTAAAACATTGAGCAATTCTAGCTACTTGTTGCACAACTAACAGAGAATCACCATATGCATGAACATGTTTAACACCCATGGAACCTAGCAATTCAAGTCCTCGCAACAAAGCTTCATATTTGGCTTGATTATTGGTAGAAGGAAATTCTAAACGGACCGAGGTCTCAAAGCACATACGATTAGGTAATATGAGAACCACTCCAATACCTTGGCCACTTTTGCAAGACGAACCATCAAAATAAAGTTTCTATGGCACTACCTCAACTAGAGCAACATCACTACCCCAATTGACATCTACATGGTGATCAACTATAAAGTTAGCGACGATTTGGCCTTTCATAGATCTCAAAGGTTCATAAGCCAAATCATATTCAATCAACGCATAAGCCCGCTTTCTGATTCTACCACTTAGAATCGGCTTCTACAACATGTATTTTATGACATCGGTTTGACAAGTAACAATACATGTGCTAGGGAGAAGATAGTGACGTAATTTGGTACATGCATAATAAATTGATAAACACAAACGCTACACAAACACGCTAAAGAATGTAATGATGTATTATTTTCCCTCCACTTCTTGAGTCAACACAGCTCCAATCATGCTCTCCTCCATGGCGACATATAGCCGAAATGGTATTCCGGCCTTGGGCGCCTTCACCACTGGTGGTGATGACAAGCATTCTTTGATTTTTTCGAAGGTGCGTTGCTGACTTGCCTCCCAAGTTAACTCAGCCTCGTTCTTTAGCTAGAGTATGAGGACAAAAGCATCGATCTTGCCGGACAAGTTAGATATAAAACAACACAAATAATTCATCTTGCCTAGCAACTTTTTCACATCTCTCCTGCATGTCGACGCTTCAAAGTTCTTAATCTTCGCCAGTATCTTAGGATCAATCTTGATACCTCTTTCATGAATCATGAATCCTAAGAACTTGCCCGCCGACACGCCAAAAGCACACTTGAGCGGGTTCATCTTTAAGCCATACTGATGCATTCTATCAAAATCAACTCTCAAATCGACTAAATGGTTCCCCATAGCATCCGATTTGACCACAACATCATCTATAAAGACCTCTAGCATAACTCCTAGCAAGTTATGAAAGATCAAGTTCATAGCACATTGATATGTAGCGCCAGCATTCTTTAAACCAAAAGTCATAACAACCCACTCAAACAAGCCAACAAAACCAGGGCGTCGAAAGGCTGTCTTGTAGACGTCCTCTTCGGCCATAAAGATTTTATTATAACAAGTGTTGCCATCAAGAAAACTTAGTACCTTGTGGCTTGAAGCATCATTGATCAACATGTCGGCTATCGACATGGGATACTCATCCTTTGGATTGGCCTTGTTCAGATCCCTGAAATTAATACAAACTCGTATTTTGCCGTTCCCTTTCCTCTCAACGGGCACAATGTTAGCAACCCATTCAGCATACCTGCATGGCCTAATAAATTCAGCCTTGAGTAATCATTCTATCTCCTCTTTAACTTGGTCATAAACGACCGAATTAAAGCGATGAGGGGGCTGTTTATAAGGCCTAAACCCGAGTTTGATAGGTAGCTAATGCTCCACGAGCTCACGGCTTAGTCCAGGCATCTCTCTATACTCCCATGTGAAACAATCGTCATATGACCAAAGCAACTTTATTACTTCGGCCTTTTCAGCAGCATGTAAATTTTTGTTGACAAAAGTATGCTTTGGAATACTACCATCGCCTATATCGACCTCTTCTAGAGGATCGGCCGACGCAAAACCTTGACCTAACTTTTCTACTTCGCTAAAATCTTCAATGCCTTCAGCAATACCGTCTTTAGAAGACTGTTTTTGCTCTACACAAGACTTCAGCCAATCAAGATTGCTCTTACTAGTCATGACCACTAGTTTAGAAATAGTTGTGCTACACCAGTCTCAGATACGCTAACAAAGTCATAATCCAAGAGATCTCTATGTGACAAACACTCTACCTTATCATGGACGATGTCCATAGATACATTGGCCAACACAACCTAGGTTGAAGTATCGGCTAGTACAACCTCAACATCATCACCGTCCCAGTGTATCAGGTACTTGTGCAAAGTAGACAGAATACAAAAATTTGCGTGAATTCAATCATGCCCAAGTAGCACACTGTAGTTACCTTGCACATCGACGATGAAGAATGTTGTCGACAACATCTTGTTGCCCACCGTTAGCTCCAGAGAAAGTACACCCTTGACCTCGGAGCTCTCGTCGTTGAAACCGTTGAGCATTAGGTTGGTATTCTTTAAATCTTCTTCGCCCTTGCCGAGCTTCTTCAAGAGAGAGTACGAAATCAAGTTGACGGTACCACCCTCATCGACCAACATCCTGGAGAGAGTCTTCTCAAAAACAGAATCTCATGGGCCGAGGCTCAGCTGAGCGACCTCGGCCTCATCTCGCGGTAGAGCAAACTCAGCGGGAAGTATGACGACGTTTATGTCCATTGCTTGAGGTGTGGTTCCCTCGGAGACGGGCGTGTAGTCATCGTCGAGGATGTCGTCGTCATCATGAGAAAGGGAGCCGGGTTGTTTGCCTCAAACCTCTTGGGCTTCAATACTTGCTTCACGACTGGCCGAGGGCGGATTTCCTCAAAGATGGCATCTCGCTCATCCTCAGCCTTCTTCTCGCTCATCCTCAGCCTTCTTCTCGCGCATCTCTTGTGATCGCAAACATTGCAGCGCCTCTTCTATGATTTGGACAAACCCGGAGGTGCTAAGATGGTTATGGCTTAGTACCAAGTTCCACCAACTTGCTTCTGGGATCATTAGCCAAACGGGAGTTGCCCAGATCGGCCTTAGAATCTTTGCGCTTGCCAGAAACATCTCCCTGTACCTTGTCGGTCGAACCGGCCTCACTATGCCGGTCGGACCGAGTGGTGTCGGTCGGACCGGCCATACGGGGCCAATCGGACTGAACTATGTCGAGCTCCTGGGACAAGCCGGTTAGACCGGCCATAGTAGGTCGGTCGGACCGAGCCTTGGTGGTGGCTTCAGCCGGACCAGGGGACTTACCTCCGTTGTGCTTCGATGAGGGGGCTTTCGGGATTGGGACCTCCTAAGACCCTACCTTGACTGTGATAGCTTCAGACTCCCTCTCCATCGCCCCTTCGCGCCCATCTTCTTTGGCATCGTTTTGTGTGAGTTGGCTCGGCGATACCACAAATAGCCTATGGAAAACGTCCCCCTTCACTGCATCCATCTGCCCCTACCAAAGATAGTACTCCGAAGGAACAAAGGGGGCAACATTATACTGCGAAGGGTACTCCGGTGTGAAGTGTCATTCGGAGCCCACGGGGACCCCGCCTAGTAGTACGGCGGATGCATCGGAGGTTCTAGCGGCTTCGCCCACTGAGAGCCAAACCCGTTGCTCGAAGGGGGATTCGGCCATGTTGAAGGTACTTCAGACCATATCAGCGAAGGGTCCCACTAGGCCAGAGGTATGTTCAGCCGGTGCGGGCCGAGCTCCCTCCAGGGGGTTCGCCCAAAGCGTAGGTGGGTTCGATCATTGGGGTACGAACTCACCATTCGAAGGGTTAGGCTGGGACGGAGGCTGGTTCAGTCGACATAGAGGGTTCGGCTGCCTTGGCTCCTTCGGCTGAGTGTTCTTTTCATTGGCACTCTTCTGGTGTTTATTTAGCAACATCTGGTATGTAACCTTCAGCTTCTAGCGAGCCCTAGGCGAAGATGACGTGTTGATGTTATTTTTCCACACTCCAACTTCAGGGTTCTTTGGTACGATTGTGCGTGTGTGGGGTTCTCCAATAATGACCGCTTTCCCTTTAGGTGACTCGGCCTGTTCTGGCCAAATCAACACTTTCTTCTCGTCGAGGTCGATGGTGTTCTGGGAAAGGGGTCTTTGTCCAGCTTCATATTTGGACTAGAATCTATTTTCAATCATCCTTCTTCTATGGCCGATTGAACCTACTGATGGAAAACATTGCAATCGTTAGTATAAGGAGAATGTGAATCATGCCACTTACAGTAGGGGTGATTCTTTAGTTCGTCGGCAGTCAGGATGACCTGGCCCTCGGGCAACCTAAGAAGTTGGCTCTTCAAGAGGAAATCAAATATTTGGTCACATTTAGTCACATCAAAAGAGTATTTAACCTTGTTGGGCCAACTCTTAGTGGGAGACAGTTGTAGCTCACAATAGGTGATAGGTTTGGTTTTAGCATTCAAGGCCCATTCGGCCGCATACATATCGGCTGAATCGTCCCCTTCCTTCGACTCTTCATTGATCCATGTCTTCACCGCCATCCGGCCATAAGCTTTCCAGTATGCTTGAAAAGCCTCCCAAGCTGCGATGATGTTGGGTGAAGGGGCCAATAGCCGGTCATCGGCAAAGCTGGCAGGAGTTACTCCAGGGTCTGGCGAAACAGAAATACCGATGTCCTCGAAGTGGCAAAGTACTCTGAGAGCGGCTACTTGTCCGGAGATATCTCCGTACCGAGTACCCGAAGTCTTCATTGTCTTCGCCGCTACTTGGATCATCTTCAATTTCCAAATCAAAATATCATTGGCCGATGACGAAGAGCACAAGAAGTCCCAAAATATTCCAAGATGCCCCAAAGGACGTCCATGGTCTAGGAGGCTATGTTGTCGCACTTTGTCTTCTCCACAATCAAGGCCTCAGTTAAGTGCCGCATGTCACGGATCATCGGCCGTCTTCATCATAAGGACAGTCTTTTGCCCAAGCAGTAGCCTAATGTCGTCAGCCAAATGTTGTCGCTCTTCCCAAAGCCTTATAGCTTCAGCTCCAGAGGCTGCTTGCTCCTCTCAAAGCCTTTCGACTTCGGTTGGGAGCACCACCAGCTCAGCCACAAGCTCTTCCTTTGCAGCTTCCAGCTTTGCCTTTGTGCTCCGCTCTGCGTGAGATATCTCCTCCAAGCTCGAAACTCGGCTCTCGGAGTTAGCAAGGCTCTCTTGGAAAGTCGTCACCTTCTCTTTGAGCTGATTGCATTCACGCTCATTGGAAATAGTAGCTGCACGAGCTAAAACAATGTGCTGACAAAAGGAAAAGAAGAGCGAGGTGAGTATGTTATATATATACTTTAGATGAAACTGACTTTTGCAGGTGCTTCGTACTTGGAAAGCTATCCATTCAAGGGCGGTGTCAAGCTCTAGCCCTTTGGCCTCGCCTATGATGGAGACAAATTTGGTCTCCCCCACTTCTCGACTAGCCCGAGCCAGAGGCTCTATCAAAGTATGAAGCCCTATCCTCCTTTCAAGAAAAGGGGCTAGAAGGGAGAGCCTCGTTAAGGCACTCCGATCGTCTTCGGTGGGAGAAGGGCCGGAGTGAAGAGAAGCATCTTCTGAAGCCTCTGTCGACTGGCCTCCGTCTGTCAACTTTGACGGAGTCCACCCCGCTGCAGGAGCAAGCATCGGCCAAGATTTACCTTTGCCCTTTCCAGGACCCGTCGCCTGCTTTAGAGTTGTTTCCTGTGCTGGAGTTGACTCTTCTATCGGAGCCACTTCCAGTGCCAGAGTTGTCTCCTGCGTCGAAGTCATCAACGACGCCGAAGCTGTCTCAAGCTCCGGGACAACCTCCTTTACCGGGCCCACATCCACCGGAGCTGATTTCATGAAGTCAAAGGTATATGATATTATTTAAATGTTGCAGGTAAAAGAAAATGAAAAAAGCTTCGGTTGAGAAATACCTCCGGCACCTTGTTGTCGGACGAGCACAGGACTGCTCGGAGGATCAAACATCTGATCGAAGTCTTCCTCTGGCTCCAGAGATTGAACCAAAGCAACAGCTGCTAGAGTTTCCTCGGCTGCAGCAACCACTGCTTCGTCTAGAGCTGAGGCCTCCGCATCCAGGGTCTGAACCCTTTCAGCTTCAAGTCCACCTTGATCCAAAACTGGGGCGTTTGTTCGGCCCGATGGAGCAACTTCGGCATTCACCTGCCTAGGTTCACCCCCCTCTTCGGTTGGCGCCACCTCCGCACCATCTTGGATGAAGGTCTTGGTTTCCATCTGAGACCCTTCATCCCCTGCAAGAAGAGTTTTGAACTCCTTCACCATCTATATGTTCGCGTCATGTTCATCTTCGAATTTCTCCGATGATGAAACATGCGATTTCGAAGGAGCATGATCCTTCGGCTTGCGGGTCACATTCTTCACTAGCGTCTTCACCGGGCTAGAAGTCCTGGCCTCGGCATTCCTCTTCCTCGGAGCTTGATCCATTGCGGACTAGTCTAGAAGGGTCAGGGGCTCGACTCCGAGTACACTCCATATTTGGTTGAATCGCTCCCAGTTCCCTACCAGCTTCACCCTCCGCTCTTTCTCCACAAGCGTAGGGGGTTCGAGGACGTTCTCTGCCGCTCAGACAATTTGCTCCGGAGTCCAAGTCATGCGTTGATCTAAAAGATAAGATATCATCTGATTAATTCATTTAAATTAAATCGATATATGTGTATGAAACACCTTGATGCAGGATATGCAGAAAGCCTACCTGTGGAGTTTGAAGGGATTTCTCGAAGTCCCCCCTCTGGGTTCTCTTTGAAGTGGATTGGCCAAGCAGCCATCAGGGGAGGAATTCGGAGGCAAATGAATTCCTCCACTAAGTCATGCATGCTCATGCATCGACTCACGTAGTACAACAACACAAGACATACCTAAAGCTGGCTTGGATCAGGACTGATCTCTGCCTCCTTTCGGTACAAGATCTCCTCTAGGGGCACCACCTAGGCAGAGGTCGTCCCCACCTCCGCATAGAACTAGCGGAGGATCCATTCGGAGTACCACCGGTCATTGATGACCTTTGCCGGAAACCGGTCATGGAATTCATCCCGAAGCTGGAAGTTTATGCTTCTGAAAGCTACCACCATCTTCTCCCGTCTAGGTCCGGTGTATGTCTTTGGCTGACACAAGGCCTTGTGGAGAGCAGCGAAGATCTCATCCCTCCTCGCACACCCTTCGGCCCGCATAGCCCATTCAAAGATGGCCAAGTGAGCAATTGCATTGGAAGAGAGTTGAGGGAGTTTTACATGGAATAAATCCAATACCTCTGCCAAGAAGTCCACTGTAGGGAGTCTGAATCCGACTTCGAAGAAAGCTTTAAATACCATGACCTCTCCCGCCTGTGGCACCATAATAAACTCTTTCCCGGGGATTGCACCATCACTACAGGCCCTAGCTTCCCGGCCACCGTCAACTTCTTCGAGTAGGTCGACGCCCCCAAGCTATACGACTTGTCCGTATACTTGGTGGACGCCGGTCGGAGAACGCGAGGGCCAGTGGGTCGAGGATTCTCTGAAGGCCATATCGCCGCTGCCACCGCCGCCATGGCTTGCTGCCGAGCCAAAGCCGAAGCTGGCGTAGGAACTTTGGAGCTAGTCTTTGCCATCGGAGAAAAATAGGAGGACAGAAAATGTGCGCTCAAGAAGAAGAAAAGCAAGTCTATAGAAGCAGTCGGTAACGTGCCTAAAAAATCACTATTCTTCTTCCTTTTATAACCCTTGAAGTCCCATGTGCTGTACGTTACAGAGCAGCATATGGATTGCTTTGTTTCGGTTTCAACACCATTATGACATGCAGGGTCATCTCAATGAAGACTTGCAACCGTCGTGAGATCGTGCGGCCATTAGCCTTCTTAGAGAGTAACGACTATCATTTGGGTCTAACGGCTTTGAGAACTAACGGCTAGTTTGCCTCCGAAGGAACTTCGATTTCGAAGCCACCTCTTTGTACACCTCGGAATGGGTTTTGGGTCTGGAGATTCCTCACCTCCGAAGATATTATTTCTAATGGTTGTAAGGACTTTCGGATTTCTCTTTTCCAAAATTTGGACATGAAATTATTTATTACGTATACTGCCCTCTTCACTGCACAGGAAATTCGGAGAGAAGTATTCGAGGGGCTATTGTTGGGGGAAAATATTTCATCTTCCGGTTATTAAGAAAACCTCTACATCAACACAATCAGAAGGAGAAATGAAGTCAGAGGCTTTGATCTCCGAAGGTCTTAAAGCATCAAGACTTTGTTGTATTTGGAGCCTTCTCAATGAAAGCCTCTGCAAAGGCTTCAGTGTGATGAAGAATCCTAGAGCCTCTTTACCCGAAGGGGTACTACCAGCAAGGATAGAAGGATTATTTTTTCACTGTTAAATTAGTATTTTACCCTTTTAACCCTACAAAGAATATTAAACAGTATCTTCTAAGTTGGTTGTAATTAGAGGGTAAATGAGTCTTTTCCTAATGTATTTCATCTATAAATGCCCCTCTTCGCTCTATAAGGGGTAACGAATACTCAGATATTCAATACACACTTGGAACTATCTCAAGCTATTCACCAATTCAGAGGCTTGGAATTGTCCTCATAAGCAAACACTTCGTTTGTCAGTCTTTCAAATTCTCTAAACCTGTTAGCGTAATATTTTGCGCCAACAAAGTATAAATGCAAGCTTCTAGAATATGATTAAGTCCAATTACAATACAAAAGAAGCATTTGCCTTGAATATTTTCCAAAAGTACTGTATGACAAACTTAGATGAATACAGTCCAAACAACAGTATGAGCAAGCATTTTCAATTTTTAGCAAATAAAAGTATCACAACTCAGACTATCATACTAGGCATGGCAAGGCAAAAGATGCAAAAGCTAATCAAATACTAACCATATAAGCATATCCCACTACAAGGAGCTTCAACAAACTTGATATGCAATGAATTCAAACTTTTTTTCATTTTTGTGCCATGGGTTATTTGCATGTCAACTTTAGGCTAATCGACCAAGCTAAGCCTAGGTTGAAACCATCAGAAGCTTAAAGCATTGGTCTTGGTATACACTTCAATGTTCCAATTCATACACAAGTGATATGGTAAGCAGTCTAGAACAAAGTAGTGCGACAATGCAAACCCACCTAGATCATTTCAATTTTAGCACAAGACAACATGAATATCAAATATTTTCATTTCATTTTCATTTTTCATTCATTTTTCATTTTTTATAATTTTCAGCACAATATTTTTCACATGATCAAGTTGCGTATTAGCATCCAAGTGAAAAGGACCTAGCTACGAGGTATGTAAAAGATAGAAAATGGACTCAACCTATTCATGCTAGTTTCTAGACTAAGCGGTGATCATTTTCAAATTTTCGCAAATAAAAGACATGGTCAAGATAGATATCAGATGTATTCAAGCCAAGTGTAATCAATAGTATTAAAAGACAATATTCCAAAGACATAATAAAGCATGTACTGGTAAATGCAATTAATCATATTACAGAAGATTATGCAGTGCTACACAAATCCCCCTCACGTTATGCCATAGGGATGAGAAATGCCAAGCTCTCCTCTCAGAAATAAAAAGTGTGAAGCATCGAGAGGCTTGATAAAAATATCCGTAAGCTTGTTCTAGGTATCAACAAAGCGCAAATCAATATCACCCTTCTCATTGTGATCTATTAAGAAATGATAATGCACATCCATGTGTTTGGTCCTAGAATATTGTACTGGATTGTTTGTTAAGCTAATTGCGCTAGTGTTATCACAAAATAGTGGAACCCCTTAAAATCCAACCCAAAATCCCGCAAAGTAGAAACCATACACAAAATATGTGTGCAACAACTAGTGATAGCTACATATTAAGCTTTAGTTGTAGACTATGCAATGCTAGATTGTTTGCGAGAAAATCAACACACAAGAGAAGAACCCAGAAAATGGCAAGTACCATATGTACTTTTTGATCAATTCGACAACCAGCAAAATCAGCATCTGAAAAACCTCTCAATCATAATGAAGATGATGCAGAATACCAAATGCCAAATTCAAGTGTATGCTTGAAATACCTTAGTATGCGCTTGACAGCTTAATGATGTGAAGCCCTTGGAGAAGCCTGAAAATGAGCACACAGACATACTGCAAAGTGTATGTCCAGTAGAGGAGGGAGCCGATCATGAAAAGAAACTCCTTCTGGTCCACTTCTTCTCCATCTTCATCTGGGTCTAGCACAACTAAAGTACCCATTGGGGTAGCAAGTGGTTTTGCATCAGTCATGTCAAAGCATTTTAGCAGGTCTTTATTGTATTTTGTATGATGTACAAAGGTTACTTGTTTGCTTTGCTTGATTTGCAAACCAAGGAAGATGGTCAGCTCGCCCATCATTGACATTTCGAATTCCATACTCATAGAATCAGCAAACTCGGCCACAAGATTATGAGATGATCCACAAAAAATTATGTCATCAACATATATCTGAACAAGAAATCTTTTCCATGCATAAGAGTGAACAAGGTCTTATCAGCAGACCCCATTTTGTACCCATGGTCAATCAAGAAGTTTCTAAGATGGTCGTACCAAGCCCTAGGAGCTTGCTTGATCCCATATACAACTTTGTGATGTTTAAAGACTCTATGGGGGTACTTGGGATGTTCAAAGCCTAGGGGTTGTTTGACAAACACATCCTCTCCTATGAAACCATTAAGTAAAGTACTTTTTACATCCATTTGAAAAAGTTTGAAACCTCGAGACGATGCAAAAGCAAGCAAAATCCTAATAGCCTCATGTTGAGCTACCAGAGAAAAAGTTTCTCCAAAATCAACCTCCTCGACTTGAGTATAACCTTGAGCGAAAAGTCTAGCCTTGTTTCTCACTATAGACCCATCCTCGCCCTATTTGTTTTTGAAAATCCATTTTGTTCCAATGATATGAATGTTAGGGGGTGGATCAACAAGAATCTAGACTCGATTTCTATCAAAATTTTCCAACTCTTCATGCATGGCATTGATCCAACTCGCATTAGACAAAGCATGACTAACATCTAATGGCTCAAAAGTAGCAACAAATGCAGAATCAACAAAGTGAGCATGAGATCGTGTTACCCTTTCATTAAGCTCACCGATGATCTGCTCAGGGGGATGTATTCTCTTAATTCTACGCGGTGCTTCTCTTTGTGACAGAATCTCCCCCTCAACTCTTGTCGAAGTTTGCTCCAAGTTTCTTGAGGTAGATTCTTCAGATCCTCTTGCAGATGTGGATGATGCTTATAGAGTTGCCATAGAAGGAGGTTGTGGTACATTTTCATTATCTTCAATATCTGATGAATCTTCTTCCTCAAAGATCATTTCAACCATATCATGCTCACTCGCAAGTTCAAAAGAGGGACTAACAAATGGAGATGTCTCATCAAAAGTTACATCGCAAGATTCAACAACAGTGTTAGTATCAAGATTGAAGACACAATAAGAGTGACCATGCAAAGAATAGTTCAAAAAGATACCATCATATGCACGCAACACAAATTTGTCAAGGTTACCACGTTTCGGAATGAAGCACCGACATCCAAATACTCTCAAGTGAGTAACCTTGGGCTTCCTTCCAAAACGTAGTTCATATGATGTTAAATTCAACAATCAGCGCAAAAATATCCTATTGGAGATGTAACAAACAGTACTCGTGGCTTCAACCCGAAATTTCCTAAGAGTCCTATGCTCGTTGAGCATCGTCCTAGCCATCTCCACAAGTGTGCGGTTTTTCCTCTTAACAACTCCATTTTCTTGAGGAACCCGCGGAGCATAAAACTAATGCTCAATGCCATGCTCAAAGAAAAAATCAGTAAAACAACTATTCTTGAACTAGGTGTCATTATTACTTCTAATAGCTTTCATTGCACCAGTGAGTTCATTGAATAGTCTCAAAGCTAAGCTCTGAAACTGTGTAAACACTTCATCCTTCCTTACGAGAAAGAAGATCCAAGAGTAACGAGAGTAGTCAACCACCACGACAAGGACATACCATTTACCACCTAAAGAACTAACCCGGGAAGGACCTATAGTGTCTATATGAAAAAGCTCACCGGGTTGTTCAGTCATCACCATAATAATGGGTGAATGAGAGGCGGCAACCATCTTTCCAAGTCGACAAGGAGCACAAACAAGGTTCTTCTCAAATTTGAGCTTGGGCAATCCTCGGATTAGTCCTAGGGCACTCAATCGATCAAGCAAATCAAAGCTCATATGCCCTAGACTCCTATGCCACCCCTAGAGCCCAGAAGATGGTTCAGTAAGAAGGCAATGAGAAGAACCAAATGACTCAAAGAAATCTTCTCCAAAAACTCTCCCGACTCTTGAAATCTTGCAAATGAAAGCGCCAGAAGAATCAAGTACTTGAGAGGTATCACGTCCAAAGTTTACCTCGAAACCCTCATCAAGCAACTGAGATATGGAAAGCAAGTTGTATCCCAAATCCTCAACCAAAGCAACATTTGTGAGAGTGAGGTTTTCATTGATCTTAATCGTACCTTGGCCTTTCACTCTACTTCTTCGATTTTTTCCAAAAGTAATGAACTCTCGTTGCTTGATCAAGGTGAAGCTAGAGAACCATGATGATTTTCCGGTCATGTGGCCCGAACAGCCAGAATCCATGATCCACTTGTTCTCTAGTCCTCCATCCTTTCCCTACACAAAACAAGAAGATCTCGAGTACTTAGTGTTGGGGTTAGTAACAAAATGTTTAGGAATCTAGCACTGAACAACTCGAGAGTCAGGCAAAATAGAAGACTCTATAGGATATGAATCATAATGATAAAAGCAAGGTCAACTTTTAAAGTAAGATCTTGCAAAGCGACAAGGTCTCCCAAAATGACGTGAACCAAAACCACTAACACGTGGTCTAACATCATATGAAGCATGATGTAAACCACGATGGGTAAAGTTACTCATGTAACCATGGAGAGCCTCTAAGTCAGAATGAAAGCGATAATCATACTCATACATACCTAAAGATGGGTAATACATGTCCTGAAAGTTCATCACTTGAGCATGACGTTCATCCTTGATACGTCGGAAACAAAACATAATAAAATGTCCTACTCGCTGACAATAAGAGTAATGATAAACTTTCTTGGGAGTAGGTGCATAAGTTTCAGGAGCAAATCTCATAGTTTTTCTGGTTTTTTGCTTGGAGTCTATCTTTGGTGGTGGTATAGTTTTCTTTGTAGGTTGGGTAAGATTCTTGGCTTTTTGAGTGGTGTCTAACTGGTCTCTCTCTTTCTCAAGAGTAGTAGGTGGAGTGAACATAGTTTTACTCGGAGTATTTGATGTGGTTCTCTCATAACCCAACCCTAGAGCTAACCCTACCCTGTTAGCACACATTTTTGTTTTAGCCAAAAGCAAATCTATTTTACCCTTCCCTTTGGTACACTTATCCACCATAGAAAGAAGATAATCATTTTCACACTTAAGTTTTTGACTTGCTCTCTAGCGAAATTTAGTTGGTCCTTAAGGGTGATGCTGGTGGAACATGTCGGCTGCACATCCTTAGAACACTCAGCACTCTCCAATCTAGCCTTAAGATCATCAACATGCTTATCTCTCAAATTAATGCTTTGAACAAGTAAAGGACAATTCATGCATACATTGATGACAACTGGACTAGACTCCACCTCCAAAAGTTGTTTCTGAATAATTTCAAGTTTTTCAAGATTTTGAGCATGAATCAGACGCAGCTGAGCAAGTTCGTTCATAACAACAAGACAAGACTCACATTCACCATTTTTAGACTTAGACTTCAGCATGACAAGTTCAGTGGAAATAGATTCAAGTTTGAGTTTTAGTTCCTTTCGTTCTTTAGCACCAAGTTTAAGTAGTCTATCCTGAGAGACGATAGCATCATGTAATTCATCGTTTTGAACAAGAAGCTGGTCACAGGATAGACTTATCTTAGATGAGTCTAGCTCATCGCTGTTATGAATGTCATCGGCCATGAAGCAAAGGTCGGTGAAGTCTTTTGTCTTCTTCTCCTTCTTTTCTTCATTCTTGGATGGCTCCTCCTCATCCGAGCTTGGCTCCTCACTTGATGTACTGTCGCTGAGAGTGGCCACAAAAGATCTGGCTACCTTTTTAGCCACTTTTCCACGCTTTCCTTTGAAGAAGGGTTTCTTAGCTCTTTTCTGGTGTTTGTGCTCATTTTCATTCTTTTCTTTTAGTTTTGGGAAATTAGCTTTGATATGATTAAGATATACATACTCAAAACATCCTAGAGAACCTCCTCTCCTTTGGTCCCATCTATCATTATAGAATCGGGTGAACTTTTTGACTATGAGAGCAAGCTCCTCATCATCCAATGTGTCCAGTGGAAATATTACCTCCAGATGAGGTGCCACTGCTAGAACCGAAAACTAGTGCCATGGATTGTGGCAAAGAGTTACCAATTCAAGAACGAGACGCCTTGGCAATATCGGTGGACTTAAGCTTACTGAAGAGTTCATCGCAAGTCAAAGTGTCATAGCTTGTCGACTCTTAAATACTAGAGATATTCACCTCCCATATGCTACGATCAAGAGCATAGAGAAGTTTAATGGCTCTATCATGATCCTAATAAGATAAAGTCCCAGTGGAGCGCAAGTTTCTCACAATCCCATCAAATCGAACAAATATGGCATCTACAGATTCACCAGAGCCTTGCACAAACATTTGGTATTCTTGATTATATGTGCTTTGGCACCTAGCTTTAATCTGAGTAGTGCCCTCATGAAAAGTTTTCAATGTAGTCCAAATCTCACGTGCAGTTCATAGGTGCTGGACCCTGTCAAACTCATTGCGACTCATACTGATGAACAATATGTTTCTTGCCTTGCTATTACGTACAGTCATACTATTCCTTCTTAGCCTGAGTGGTGTGAGTTTCAGGGATCACATATCGGGAATAACCAATGTCCCATAAAGCACTTCCTTGGCTTAGTAGATAAGCCTCCATGTGCACCTTCCAACTGGCAAAATCTCAATCATCAAACATCAGAATCTTAGTATTCTTGTCCATGTTGCTAAAAGCATCACAAACCGGTTAAGGTTAACTAGTGATCTAACAGGCTATGATACCAATTATGGGATCAGAATAGGTGACTAGAGGGGGGTGAATAGGCGCCTCGACAAATTCTCACGAATTGATGGCCTGTTAAGATCACCCAATGCACCTATAAAATATTGCTGAATCAAAATTGATAAACACAGTATAAATCCAAAACAAGAATCAACTCAATTTTAAATTATCTCCTAGATCGGAGTATCAACTTATTGACACGGAAACGTGCCCCGCACTTGGGTCAGTTCGACGATCCAAAAGTGCAAGGATACTTAGGGACAAGCCTAAGCATGACGTAGCACCGACGCCGCGTGTCGACTACCCTTAGTCGTGATATGGTGGGTGGAGTTGCTAGGCAACCAGATTACACAAAATAATCCAATTAGCTGAAAGAGATAGATTAAACAGAATAAAATCAGCAAACTAGATTACACTTCAGTGACCCTTCATAATAGACTTCAAACCAAACGGGCTCCGACTGGTTTGCTGATTTTATTCTGTTTAATCTATCTCTTTCGGCTAATTGGATTATTTTGTGTAATCTGGTTGCCTAGCGACTCCACCCCCTTATCACGACTAAGGGTAGTCGGAACGCGGCGTCGGTGCTACGTCACGCTTAGGCTTGTCCCTAAGTATCCGTGCACTTTTGGATCGTCGAACTGACCCAAGTGCGGGGGCACGTTTACGTGTCAACACACTTTTTCGGCCTGACGACTGAATTTTGCTAAGTGTTGCACTAGTAGAGAAGGTAGCAATCTGTTACGCAGATTAGCGGATACTTCACAGGCGAAGTAACAAGGCGATAGCAATGTATTACGTAGATTAACGGATACTTCACAAGCGAAGTAACAAGGATTACCACTGTTCTGTAGCGGCCGGCGAAGGGCTTCCAGGCAAACCGATGAAGAGGTACAGGAAAATAAAGGTAAAGTAAATACGATCAAAGCATAGGGCTTTGGTTTGGTTTGAGTTGGGGGGGCTTCCCACGCCGGCCTTGCCTCTCTATTTATAGGAGTTTAATTTCTAATCTGATCTGCTATTAATCCGACCGGATGGAGATAAGAATTGAGATAGAATCGCATGCAATTCTATCTCTGCCGAGGTGGGCTTCGGCCCGGCCCATCGAGGCCTGCTCCTCGGGTCGAAGCTTCGGTGGCGTGGGCCTCCGAAGGCTTCCCGGCCGAAGCCCATGGGCTGGCTAGAGACTTTCGGAGCCCATAGCTCAAAGGACTTTGGCCCTGTAGGGCTTCGGACAGACCCTGGACATGTGTATTCTTTGCCCAAATCACCAAAATTGATATTTTGACGATCTAGTCATTATTGCTATTTTTTGCTATCAACACAGCTATCGATAGAGTATAGTTGGAGATTGATTTGCCGATTTACAATCTCTAGATCAGTAATTTAGACTCAGACAGAAGGCTGTCGACTGTTGATAGTCCGACAAAGTTTAGAGATAGCAAAAACTGACAGAATATCAACTTTAACAATTTGACTTTGTTCTGATCAAGATTAATCACTCTAAATTGATGATGTGGATGATGAACAGTACACAGGTAAAGTTCATACACAAAAAGGCCCAATCTGTGTTCACTTTCTCATAAACAATCAAGAAGTAAATCTGTTAGGAAAATGCTTTTGTAATTGGAATTGTATCCTTTTGAGCAAAGAACCAGATCAGATCAAAAACACCGAAACAGAATCAAATGATAACCACAACCTTGTACAACTGATTTCTCCAATGAGATCTATGCTTGCTTATGTGCCATGAATTGATGCACAGTCATTCTTTCATAGAATTCAGCTAATACTCTGAAAAACCAATCAGTGAATCATTAGATGGTAAAACCATCAATCAATCAACACAAATAGTGAATTGAAGTCATTGACAAATTCCTGAGACTTGAATCCAGCTCAGTCTAGATGAACACCATATAGGTAGTAGTAAACTTCAGTGATTGCAAATTAAGCAAATTTAGAGTCCAACAACTCTGATAAAACTGAATAACACCAGTATATTTTCAAGAATGATAGAAGTAAATAAATCAGCAGCAGTTGTCTCTTAACCAATCAAACCACAAAGTGTTTTATGATGGACTGAGATTTTTTTACAAGAACTACTACTTGCTGTCTGATTAGTTCAGCCAAAGAAAAATGCAGAAACAGGTTTGGTGCTAGTAATTCTGGTGTTAAGCAAAAACCAGAACAAACAGCAAAGAAGGGCATCTGTTTATCCTAGCAGCAAAGGACATAAACTTCACTAACAGATACTCCTTATGCACTGCAGTAAGTAGTCAAGAACCAGAACCAATCACTTTCATGAAGAACACACTAATCCACAGAAACTTTCTCAAAGAAACATAACAGATCATAAGTATTCAGAACATAATGACTGAATCTAGAAGGAGTAAATCTACTGTAATACTCTCATGCACTAAATCAATCCAAGAATTGAAGTTTTAATCAATTCAGATCATATAAGTAGTCACAGGAGGAATCACTTTGGTATACCAAATCAGAATCAAGAAGATTAACCAGGAACAAACTGCGAGAAGATTGATTCTCAAAGCAAAGCAGATATAGAACTCACCCGTGCAAGATTGAAGCTATGGCGGCGCTGTTCCTCATCCAGGACAGAAACAAAGTACCTTGCGCTGTACACTTTTAGGCCAAAGAAACAACGCTACTATTTTGTCGATGATGATGAACAGTGCGATGCACTTTGCAGAATCTGATTATGAACAACAGTCTTCAGAGAACATGAGCAACAAAATCAAAGAAACAGTACACATCCATGGCGCTAGAATAGCTCTTAGCTGAAAATACTGTAGCACACCGGAAAACCAAACAATGCCCAAAAATTAAAACAGATGACCAGTACGCATCAAAGAGGAAAGTAGCAAAAATAGAAGAGCAAGGATTAATAAAATTTCTGGTTGGTAGCCCTCAAAAGTTCAGCCCTAACCCTTAGGCATGAGGTCTTTTATATAGGCTAGCCCATCAAGGTATTTCTCAAAATGCCATTAGGGTTAAAAGACCAAATATTTACCAAATTTCCCTTATGTATTTTCGGAATTATTAATTCTAAAAAATACACAAATGTATACTCCTAATTTATTACATCATTGACCTTATTCTTTTAATATTTTTTTCAGAATTAAAAATTCTGAAAAATACTAAAAGATTACACTTAATCTAGACTACTAAACAGAAAAATAAACTCCTCTTTATTGGAATTTAAAAACATTTTCTGATGTGACGGTTTTCAGCCAAAACCGACAAAGCCTCCTAGATCTTCGACATGTGTCATCAGTCCGCGAAGTCGACTGCCAGCAAGTCTATCCCACTCTCGATCCCTCGAGCCGATTTGTCACTTGCACTGGCTTCCCTTTCGCTGACTTGATCATCAGTTCATTCATGTCTTGCCTCATCTCCATGCGTACGCCTGAGATCACTTTCATCTTCTTCTAGTATCCTCGACCATCTAGCATCACACTCCCTGCCTAACCCTTATCACCCGCCATCGACAGTTGACAAGCATCTTAACCCAACACACACGATACAAGCAAAACATGCAACTCCATGCAACCCATACAATGACTCACACAACCAACCAAATTAGTTAGACAATCTTGTCAATCACTCATCATCAAGATAAAACCATAGTGAATGCCTCACTTGGTTTCTCAGTATATTATGTGCTCGGGTCTATGCGGGTATGTAGGAGCGTGCGGTGCAGGCAGCGCGGGAAAAGCCAGCGGAGACGTTGGTGGAGGCGGTGTATAATAAGCAGGGCTAGATTGGCCATAAGTGTAGTGATTGGTCTCGGCCATAGATGTCGAGGCTAGAGACACGGTAGCTTTGCTAGTACTACCGTCGGTTATGCTATAAATGTGATTTATCGCGCATGTCTTGACGTAGCTCCCGAGCATGAGATCTTGGAGTTCTTTCATCTTTGCCTCGATCTTCGCTCGACCTTCCTTAGGGATATCTGCGAGGGTGGGTGTGTTGACATGAAAATGTGCCCCCGCATTTGGGCCGATTCGACGATCCAAAAATGTCGCGAGACATTGACGTCGCGTTCCGACAATCCTTTATCAGTGGTAAGGGGAAAACGGAGTCGCCAAGCAATTCAATTATATCTTTGAAAATATAACATAATTAACCGAAATAAATATTGTTAGATCTAATCGGCCAATTTAGGCCGATTGGGCAGAAAAAATAAAAGGGGGTGGTTAGACTAGCCAAATCAAGCCGGTCGGACCGTACCATATAGGTAATTTTATCGAAAATAACAAAGGGGTCCGAAGCGTCCCGATGGGGGCTTCAACCTATTGGACGGTCGGACCGAAGTAGGACTCCCAATCGGACCGAGCCTGTGAAGGGAGTCGCTGAAGATGGCTTCGGTGTTCTGGTGCAAAGCAGGCTCTAGGTAGTCGTACCGACGGGAGGTACCCGGTTCGACCGACGGTGAAGCCTCGATCAGACCAAGGGCTTCGGCATCGTGGAGTCCAATACGAAGTACGAAGTATACCCGATGCGAAGTGTATCCCGGCGTAGAGCAGATCACTACGGAGGGATCTGGTCGGACCGGTGAAGGGACACCGATCAAACTGGAGATGACTTCGGTCCGCTCGGTGCAGAGTGCTGCGAGGACCGTGCCGGCAACAGCCTGATGGCCCGGCATGGCAACACCCGGTCAGACCGGTGAAGCAATGCCGGTCGGACTGATAGACTTCAGTCTGGTCACCTAAAGCTCCGGCGACTTCGTAGATGATTGCCAATCACCCTCAAACTTCTTGGTGAAGAATTTGAGGCTAAGAACTCTGCAAAACAAGGAAATATCAAATGCATTTCGACCTAGATACCGAATTCCCAAGGGTAGCAAGAAAATCGATAAAGACGATAAAAATCCGTTACGTGGATTAAACGAGTGATTCACAGGCGAATCAACAAGGCTTACCACAATTATGACGTGATGCACGGCGGGCTTTCAGCGCAAACCCACGAAGATGGACTGAACTAATGCGGAAAGTAGATGAAAAGTAGACGTACGATTCAAAACTAGGATTTTGAAGTATTGATCTGTGTAGATGATCAATGAATCGGCCTCTCCCCTACATTTATACGAGCTAGACTTAGACTCCCTGGCACCTACATCAAGTAGGATTCAGCCAAATTAGTCGGTATTTTTCTTGGAGATAAAATAACCGAAAACCACCTCTATCTCTATCCTTCGGACTGGGCCGGTCTGACCAGAACCATTAGGTCGGTCTGTCCGAGGCCTGCATGGCCAGTGAGACTGGCATGTGCCAGGGAAGACATATTTTCGGCCCAAATTACCAAAAAATGATATTTTGACAATTTTGACCATTAATGCCATTTTTTGCTATCAATACTAAGCGAAACCTAACCCTAATTCACGACGTCTATAGAGTATTAATACCTAGGGTTTGTGGAAATTCTTTCCTAATGTTGGGCTTAACGCCCCAGACGGATACAAGGCCCAAAGTGGCCCAAAATGGTGACGAAGCACTTGATGACTTGTTCGGATGACATAGAATGTTTCGTAACAAACCAGGACTTTGCACTAGATCCATTGGAAATATATTTTATTATCTTTCCAATGCCTTAAAGAACGCCTCAATCCGTCTCCGTACGAGAAAGTTATGTCCGTTTTTATGAAGGGTGCTCTCTTGAATCCGAACTGAAATTGGAGTTTGAAGTGGAATCCAAATTGGATTGTTGTGTCACCTCTCCCTCTTGTGTTTGATCCAAAAGTGCTTCTCCCATGTTCCTCGGAGTCAAAATATCACTCATAAGTAGCATCCCATCTATATCCTTATCATTATATAAAGTAAGAAACAAACACACCTTATAATTATGCTTCCGGGCATGAGAACGAGTGATTGGTCCAAGAATAATAGAGTGTTGGATGTCTTTATCATTGTTATCACTGTCCTCATCACTTCCCAACCATGCCAAGCCTAGGCCAAGAGAAAACCATCAGAAGCTTAAGGCAATGTTTTTGGCAAACACTAGAATATCCTAGTTCATACCAAAGTGCCATGGTAAGTAGTCTAGAATAAAAAAGTGCAACCACACAAACCCGCCTAGATCTTTTCAATTTAGCGGATCAAACATGGATTTTTATGATTTGAATCAACTTGACAGCTAAGATTACCATGAAAAGCATATACATTTTCAAGTTGTAATTTTTCATCCATAAGAAACGGATCCTAGCTACTAGGCAGATAAAAGGTAGCTAAAGCAATTTGACCTAAAACATGCTAGATACAAGACTAAGTAGTGATCATGTATTGAATTTTGCAAATTAAAATCATGCTCGCAATGTAGATAGATATATTAACCAGAGCTGAGCTAGCATGATCAAGGTACTTATGCAAAGGCATACATGAGAAAATATAAGTCAATGCAATTGCACATAAAGTGAAGCTTATGCAGACCAATTAAAGCATACTACCCCTCACAAAATGCCATAAGGGTAACAATTACCAAGTTCCCCACGCAAATTAGAAAATCGAGAATCATCAAGAGGTTTGGTAAAAATATCTATTGGGGGGAATACTTCATCCTCAACATCATTCAAGATCTCTCCATCAACACTATATGAAGATAAAAGGAAGCTAGAAGTCCTGAACTATGGAGGTCCTAACAACAATCGAGGCTACGCTATCCCCGGGTTATTCCAAGACGGAGTTTTGGTTAAAGGCTTTGGTCTGAAAGAGATTCCCGAAGCACCTTCGCACGAAGGAGCGCTGCCAGCAAGGTTGGAATGTTTACCTTCTTACTATTGGCTCGAACCTTTACCCTTTTAACCCTACGAAGAATAATAAAAAATATCCATTAGGTCGGTTGTAATTAGAGGGTAAAAAGGTCTTTTCTTAATGTATCTTGACTATAAATACCCCTCTCCTCACATCGATATTCAGGTATTCAAAACATACTTCAAATTGTCTCGAGCTATTATACTATTCGAAGGCTTGGAACAGTCCGCAACAAACACTTCACAAACACTTCGTTTGCTAACCCTTCGAGTTTACTTTACCTGTTATCGTAATCCTTTACTCCAATAGTTTGCACCGTCCATGGGGATCCTAGTACAAAAGCTAGCGTCTCTACCAATCTATCTCCGAAGCCATGCCTCCCAAGCGAAGCAAAGGCGCAAGTCCCCTCCGGAGGTCCCCTTGGACCTCTGGATTAGGATCTCCAAATACAACGGAAGCCACGAGACCCTCCTTAATCCCTCGACCTCCGACTCCCAGAGTGACCGTTAACCTTCGAGCTTTTGGAGGTCCACCTGCAGCTCCGACTGTGCTCCGTACCGACTTCATCGACTCTCAAGACCTGGAGGGCCCCTCCAGAGGAAGTGGAAGCCATCCTGACAATGTGGCTACCGAGATGGTCGTGCTTCAAGTGGAGGTATACCGTTGGAGGCAAGAAGTTGTTGTTAGGCTTCGCCCACAAGCTAACCCCAAAGTTCCAAAGACACCTCAGGATGCAGATACCGTCAAACTTCCTGAAGCCCCCGAGGCTCGGAGGGGCGCTGAAAATGCCTCCTTTGACGAAGAATCCCCGCTGCATCCCGATCTTCAAAGGGTGAGCTTCTATCCTGAGTTCTGAGCTTCGAAGCTGCGCAAGTACTCCGGAGAAGCCAACCCTAGATAATTTGCCCGCTCTCATGAACTTGCAATAGAAGACAGTGGAGGGGTCTGAGACTCGATTTCAAAGTGTTTCCCCTTGCGCTCAAAGGGGTGGCTCATTGGTGGTTTTGGTCCTTAAAGCATGGAACGATCAAGTCATGGGAGCAGCTAAAGAAAAGATTTGTAAGCAATTTTCAAGGGACCTTTGTAGCTCCAATGTCTATAGGGAGCCTTTTTCAAGTGAAGCAGCAGCCCGGAGAGAACCATCAGCAATACTTCAAGCGGTTTGCCCACACCAAGTCTCAGATTAAGGGGTTGTCTACTTCATCTGTCGTCGATGCGGAGCGTGAAGGCGTCACCAACCTAGGCCTCCTTAACAAACTTCACTGCAAAACCGTTTCTTCGGTGACCCAGTTGATGGCATACTTCGAGGACTATGCCAGGTCAGAGGAAGGACAAATTCGGAGGACCACTTCGTTTCCATCAACCTTCGTCCAGGAGGTGAAAATTGATCCTGAAGCTATGAATCTGCCTCATGTGACCCCCTTCAAGCACTAGTCGTATGACGCGTGGAAAGGACGAAAGCATTCTCATTCGTAGGTTGTTAACATCGCTTCCCCTCCCTCAAAGCTTCCTCCGAAGTTCCACTAGGGTCAAAGTAATAAGGCAAATAGTTCGAGACTGCCCGGGAGGTCTGTTGTACAAGGACAGTCTTTCCTATGTTCCATACATGGAGAGAACCGGAGCCACAACATAGATACGTGTAACTCCATACTCGCCCTTTGCAACGAGTATCTCGAGAAAACCTCCGGTCAAGGCACTACAGACCGATCGCCTATCGCGGTATGCCCGGAGCCCATGCAGGCTGTCAGAAGTGTGGACGGATTTCAAGCCCCTAGGCAGCCTCCAGTGGCCAACTTATTGACACCACCAAAGCACGAAGACATCCAAGCTCGCTAGAAGCCAGTGGTCCTACCCATCTCTAGAGAAGGGATTCTGGGCAACATGTACAAAAGGCAGCGGAGGGAATATGTTCGCGAAGTAGGGCACATCGGACTTCGACATCTACAGCAGCCATGCCTGAGTGGTCCCAATGTACCCATATCTTTCTCTAAAGATGATGCCACTGGGTTAAGTTCCCTCATGTCGATCCCCTTGTTTAACTGCTGACATTGCAGGAACCAAAGTCCGAAGAGTGTTCATCGATGGTGGAAGCTCTGCCGGCATCATTTTAGTCCAAGCTTTCGACCAGATTTGTATCCCTCGGAAGCATCTACTTCCGGCGGCCCGTTCGCTTCAAGGCTTCACAAGCCCTCCTCTCGATGCCCTCGGCCAAATAGGCCTCGAGGTTCCTTTCAGAGAGGGACACCTGGCAATATTGGAGGAGGTTATATTCGACATCGTCGATGCCCCGTACGCCTACAATGCCATTTTTGGGAGGGGGATGCTGAATCAGTTCGGAGCCGTAGCACATCACAATTACTTGTGCCTGAAAATGCCTACGCAAGGAAGGGTACTTGCGATCATCAGTGATCAAGCTACGATGAGAAGGGCATAGTACGGCCACATCCCACCCCTCGATTCTCGACAGGTGAATAATGTTCAGGAGCATCCGGAGGAAGCTTCAATGTGCAAAGAACCTTCGAAGATCACCTCGGTCAAGCAAAGCCTAGAAGGCGAAGTTGTAATGAAGACCATCATCAAGGAGGGCAAGGAGTACCCAGTCAATTCGGCAAGGGGCTGCCTTCGGAAATAACCGCTTCGCTAGAAGAAGTGGTATGTGAAAATCTGGATGTATTCGCCTGGTCAGACGAAGATATCCCAAGAGTTGATCGGAATATAATTGAGCATTGCCTGCTTGTCAACCCTAAAGCTCGACCCATTCGCTAGGGGCTCTTGAAACTATTAGCAGAAAGGGTTGAACTCACCAAGGCAGAGGTGGATAAATTATTGCAAGCCAGGATCATCACGGAGGTAAATCACACGGAGTGGTTGTCCAACCCCGTTTTCATCAAGAAGAAAGCCTCTGACAAGTGGCGCATGTGCATTGATTTTACTTCATTGAATAAAGCGTGCCCACGTGACCCTTACCCCATGCCTCGAATTGGTCAACTCATAGATTCCACAGCAGGCTCTGAGCTCCTAGTTTTCGTAGACGTGTACTCTAGATACCATTAGATATGGTTAAAACCAAGATGAAACCAAGACAAGCTTTGTAACTTCTTCTAGAGTCTTTTGTTATGTTAGAATGCCCTTCAGCTTATGAAATGTCGGAGCCACATTTTCAAGATTAATTACTAAGGCTTTAGGTCACCAGATAGGCCGAAATGTCGAAGAATATATGGATGACATTGTAATAAAGAGTGCTCAAAAGCACCAGCATAGCCTAGGCTTAGCAGAAACTTTCAAGAACCTTCGGGCATGCGGAGTCCACCTCACTCCTCTAAAATGTGTCTTTGGAGCTCAAGCAGGAAAACTGCTAGGGTACTTAGTTTTGAGCAGAGGAATTTAAGCAAGCCCAACGCAGATAAGTGCATTGCAGAGGATGGCTCCGTTAGAAAATCTGAAGAAAGTCCAGAAGCTTACTGGATGCCTCGCCGGTCTCAGCAGGTTCTTGGCAAGGTCCGCTGAGTGAAGCCTTCCTATATTGAAAGCCTTGAAAGGATCTAAAGATTTCGCATAGACTCCAGAGTGCCAAAAGAGCTTTGATGAAATTAAAGATTACCTCAGCAATCTGACCACGCTTATGGTCCCCCTTGCCAACGGAACATTGCTCTTGTACCTTGTTGTTACTGGCTCCACTATTAGTGCAATGCTTGTCTGAGAGGTTGACTTCGATGGAAAGCTGGTGCAGAACATAATTTATTTGTATCGGAGGCCTTATTTGGATCTAAGACAAGATACTCTGAGCTATAGAAGTTCAAATATGCTCTAGTAATGGCCTCACGCAAGCGGTGGCATTACTTCTTGGCACATAATGTAATTGTACCCATTTCGTATCGGCTTGGAGATATTCTCCACAATAAAAATTCCACAGGAAGAATAGGGAAGTGGATTGTCGAGCTAGCCCCCTTCGGCATTTCGTTTACTGTTAGAACTGCTATTAAATCACAGGTGGTGGCTGACTTCATGGTAGAATGGACTCCACCCGCGGTATGGACAATATATTCTAACAGAGCATACCAGGCATCCGGAGCTGGGGCGGGAGCTGTAATAGTCTCACTATCGGGGCAAAAAGAAATGTACTCCGCAAGGCTCTACTTTAAGTCCACCAATAATATTTCAGAGTATGAAGGGATTTTGCTTGGACTTTGCAAGGCGCGCGCGCTGGGAGTGGCCCGCGTAATCATTAAGATAGACTATCAAGCCATGGAAGGTCATGTAGATAAAAGTTTCCAAACCCACCATCCTCATCTTGCTGCATACTTAGAAGAAATCCACAAGACCAAAAATTGTCAAGACTGTAGTCAAGAGTCTAGAATTATCATATAATCAACGGTATTTTATACAAAGCTAGAGTTTGCTCTCCCCTGCTGTGGTGTATCACCCAGACCGAAGGCAGAGATATAATTTGAAAAATTCATGAAGGCTTGTGTGGCAGAGACCTTGCCCCTCGGGCCCTGGCTAGTAAAACACTTCGCCAGGGGCTTTATTGGCGTACTATTGTAACTGACGTTGAATCATTGGTTCACACTTGTCAAGTATGCCAGTGGATGGGAAGACGAAGCCATCGTCCGACAACGCCGCTGTAGATCATCACTCCGGTGTGGCCCATGGCTCGGTGGGGAATGGATCTTATTGGTCCCTTCCCAATGGATCTTATTGGTCCCTTCGCCGCCAAAACCCCATCGCCGACGAGGACCCAAGACTTCACCATCGGCCCGCTCGTCGCCGGCCTCGCCTCGTCGACCCCAGGGCACCCCACCGGTACCCTAGTGATCCCCTCATTGCCCCGATTCTTTTTCTAGCTTTCGCTCACCATCCTAGCCATCACCGCCACCGCTAGGCCCACCACCATCATCGGCCGTCACCGGACAAGATGACCGGCACATGTAATTACCCTGTGTCGTGTCGGATCTCACCACGACCGCATGATCATGATCGAATGGCTATAATTAAATCGCATAAGACGTCTAATCCTGGCTGCTTGATCTGAACGAAGGGGTATCGAGTGATCTCAACCGTTCAGTTTCACTTAAAGATCACCGGCTCATAGCACAATGCCGTGAACCCAGACCACTGTGGAACGAAGGCTGAATTAGGATTTAAAATAAATTCCAGAAATTGATTTAAACTTTAGAAATTCAAACCTCAAATTAACACCAAATTTGACCATTCAAATTTTAGAAAGTTTATCTTTTTATTCTCTTCATGTTCATCCAATAAAATTTATTTGTTTACACTAGATATTTTATATTATTTAATTAGGATTAAAATAAAATTGAAGAAGTCATTTTCTAACTTAAAAAATTCATAACTCCTTGGAATTAACTCAAAAAATACCATTCCAACTTCAGAAAACTTGTCTATAAAAGTAATATGTTTATACTGAACATTTTACATTATTTAACTAGGACTAAAAATAAAAATTGAAGAAATCATATGATAACTTCAAAAATTTCCATTTTAATTTCAGAAGCTTTATCTTTTTATTCTCTTCAACTTTGCCCAATAAAATATATATGCTTGTATTGTGATTTCATATTGTTTTAATTGATTGTTATTTCTCGAAGATCCAGAGTATTTTCCCGAAGCTCACCCTTCTACTTTCACTGAAAAAGGCAAGTCACCAACCCCATTTTGAGCATATTGAACCCAGTTTTTAATTAAATGTCGCTAAAACCCATAGGTTATATTTGCATTAGTCGAATGAATAACCATACTGTTGGGGAAAATATTCCATCTTCAGGGTTATTGCAGTAACAAGACAAAGGTTGGTGATTAAGTCCAGGATTTCTAGCATATGACTCCAGAAGTTTGTTGAGTCAAGTTCGAAGTATGATGAAAGACTCCAATTCGGAGTATATCTTCGAACTTGAACTCTTCGGAGAGTTTCCTTGCCAGCTAAGATGGAAGACTTATCTTCTTTCTCATTAGATTAGTCTTTTACCATTTTAGCCCTATTAAGGGTACCGAATAGTTTCCACTATGTCGGTCGTAATAGAGGGATAAAAGGGTCTTTTCCTTAATGTTTGGGCCTATAAATACCCCCCGTTTTACCCTGTAATGAGGACCGAATATAAATTATTCGATACACACTTTCGAACTATTCTAAGTTATTATCCTTTCGGAGGCTTGGAATAGTTTTCTTCGCAAAAACTTCGTTTGTTAGTTTCTAATCTTCAGAAACCTGTTAGCGTAATCTTTTACGCCAACAATTGGCGCCGTCCGTGGGGAACCTAGTCCAAAAAACTTCGTTCTCTACCAACTTCTCGCACCATGCCTCCTAAGCGGAGTGCAGCTGGTAATCCTATTCAGAGGTCCCCTCGGACCTCTGGAGTAAGATCTTCAGATACAGTTGAGGTCAGAAGACCTTCGACGTTTCCTCCACCTCAAACTCTGGAAGGGATTCCCATTCCTCGAGCACACGGAGTTCCTCCGCCAACTCCATCTATACTTCGGCCACCCGGAGTCCCTCTTCCACCTCAAGTTCCACTTCGAACTGATCCCTACAGTTCTCAAGACCCGGAAGATCCTTCCGGAGGAGATGAAGACAGTCTTGGTGATATGGCAGCTCAAATGGCCAGTCTCCAAGCCGAAGTTGCAAGGTGGCGGCAAGAAGCCGCGAATAGGCTTCGTTCTCAAGCCACCCCAACTATTCCCGAAGTGCCCGAAGACGACGAGGTTATTTATCCAGAAGCCCCAGAGAATGCTTCCTTCGATACCGAGTCTCCTCTGCATCCCGAGTTGCAGAAAGTACGCTTCGACCCCAAGTTCAAAACTTCGAAGCTTTGCAAGTATGCCGGAGATGAAGATCCTGGAGAATTTGTTTGTTCTTATGCTCTAGCAATTGAAGCCAGTGGGGGAGTGCGGGACACTATGGCAAAATGCTTTCCACTAGCTCTTCAAGGAGTGGCATTGCGGTGGTTCTGGTCTTTGAAGCCAGGATCAATTAATTCATGGGGGCAGCTGGAGAAGAAGTTCGTAAGCAATTTCCAAGGCACCTTCGTGCCCCCAATGTCAACAGGAAGTCTTTTCCAGGTGAAGCAGCTCCCTGGAGAGACATTGAGACAATATTTCAAGCGCTTCGCTCATACGAAGTCACAGATTCGAGGGTTAACTACGTCTTCAGTAGTTGACGCAGCTCGAGAAGGATTCATTCATCCAGGCCTCCTTGATAAACTTCACCTGAAAAGCATATATTCTGTTTCTCAGTTGATGTCATATTTCGAAGAATATGCGAGGTCAGAAGAAGGATGGCTTCAAAGAACTGCTGCAACTCCGTCGATACTGCAAGAAGTGAAATTGGAAGTGAAAACTTCAGCACAGCCGCAAGGGCCTAGCTTCGAAGTTCAACATGATAGGCGTAGGGGGCAAAAGCATCCTCGTTCAGAAGTTCTGAACATTGCACCCCCGCAGAAGTTTGCCCAAAGAGCTTCGCAACCATCAGGAAACAAGACCAGCGGCTGGAGGCTGCCAGGGAAACCAGCTGGCAAAGGCCAGACCTTGTTCTGCTGTATCCATGGTGAAAACCGGAGCCATGCAACTGATACTTGCAAGGCTATACTTGCTCTGAGAGGAGAGTATCTGGAAAGAACTTCGGGTCGAGGCACTACTGACCGAGTTCCAGCTGAAGTGCGTCCGGAGCCTGTCCAGGCTGTGGCGCAGATAGAGAACTTCGATTCGGCAAGACGCCCTCCGGTGGGCAATATTATGCCACCTCCGAAGCAAGAAGAGGGGCAAGATCGAGGAAAAAGAGTAGTCCTCCCAATCTCTGGAGGTGGTACTCTCGGAAGTATGTCAAAGAGGCAGAGAAGAAAATATGTCAGAGAGGTGGGCCATATTGGAACCTCTTCATCTGCAGCTGCTATGCCCAAATGGTCCCATATGCCAATATCTTTCTCCGCAGATGATGCAGTTGGTGTTAAATTCCAACATGCAGACCCACTTGTCATCACTACTGACATAGCAGGAACTAAGGTTCGGAGAGTGCTAGTTGACGGAGGGAGTTCGGCGGATATTATTTTTGTACAAGCTTACGACCAACTCTGTATCTCCAGAAAGCACCTTCTCCCAGCAGCCCATCCTTTACAATGATTTGCAGGACCCCCTCTTGATGCCCTCGGCCAAATTGGCCTGGAAGTTACTTTCGGAGAGGGGCCAATGGCCAGGACAGAGGAAGTGATCTTTGATGTTGTAGATGCTCCATATGCATATAATGTCATCTTCGGAAGAAGCATGTTAAATCAATTCGGAGCTGTGGCGCATCATAATTACTTATGTATGAAGATGCCCACACAAGCAGGAGTGCTCACTGTTTTCAGAGATCAGGCCATTGCACGAAGAGCAGAGTATGGTCATGGCCCTCCTCTTGATCCGAGACAGGTGAACAGTGTGCAAGATGATCCGGAGAATTTTTCTGCTCCTAGCGAATCCTCGAAAAGATCCTTCCCAAGACCAAGTCCTGAAGGAGAGATTGCAACGAAGGTTATTGTCAAAGATGGCAAGGAATATTCATTTCAATTTGGTAAAGACTTGCCTCCAGAAGTTGTTGCCTCCTTAGAAAAAGTAGTTGAGGAAAATTTGGATGTCTTTGCATGGTCTGATGAAGACATCACCGGAGTCAGTCGAGACATTATTGAACACGGTTTACTTGTAAACCCAAAGGCTCGGCCTGTTAGGCAAGGACTCCGGAAGATGTCTGCGGAGAGAGCCGTCCTTGCTAAAGACGAAGTTGAAAAGTTGCTGAAGGCTGGGATTATCAGGGAAGTGGCTCATACAGAGTGGTTAGCCAACCCAGTCTTCGTTAAGAAGAAATCTTCAGGGAAGTGGCGCATGTGTATTGATTTTACATCTCTGAATAAAGCATGTCCCCGCGACCCCTATCCCATGCCCCGAATTGATCAGTTGGTCGACTCCACTGCTAGTTCGGAGTTATTAAGCTTCCTCGACGCGTATTCCGGCTATCATCAAATTTGGTTGAAGCGCGAAGATGAAATCAAGAAAAGCTTCGTAACTCCTTCCAGAGTCTTTTGTTATGTAAGAATGCCCTTTGGCTTAAGAAATGTCGGGGCTACATTTTCGAGGTTAATTGCTAAGGCTCTAGGTCATCAATTAGGTCGTAATGTAGAGGCCTATATGGATGATATTGTAATCAAGAGTGCCTTAAAACACCAACATAGCCTAGACTTAGCAGAAACATTCAATAGCCTTCGGGCATGTGGGATCCGTCTTAACCCCGAAAAATGTATCTTCGGGGCGCATGCTGGAAAATTGTTAGGGTACCTAGTTTCAAGCAGAGGGATCGAATCTAGCCCCACTCAAATAACAGCGTTGCAGAAGATGGCTCCTCCAGAGAATTTAAAGCAAGTGCAAAAGCTGACCGGTCGTCTAGCAGCACTTAGCCGATTTCTTGCAAGGTATGCGGAGAGAAGTTTGCTTATTTTCAAAGCATTGAAAGGATCTGAAGATTTTTCATGGACACCGGAGTGTCAAAAGAGATTCGAAGATATCAAAAACTATCTCAGTAACCTTGCTACACTCACGGTGCCTGTTGCGGACGAAACCCTACTCCTCTACCTTGCAGCTACTGGCTCTACTGTCAGTGCAGTTCCTGTCAGAGAGATTGATTTCAACGGGAAGTTGGTACAAAATCCAGTTTACTTTGTGTCCGAAGCATTTCCCGGAGCAAAAACAAGATATTCTGAACTTGAGAAATTCGTTTATGCTCTGATAATGGCTTCGAGGAAGTTAAGACATTATTTTTTGGCACATAATGTCCTTGTACCAACTTCGTACCCTTTAGGAGATATGCTTCGAAGTAAGGATTCCACGGGAAGAATTGGGAAGTGGGCTGTTGAGTTAGCACCCTTCGGCATATCTTTTCTGGCAACACTAGAACAATCCAAGCAACTTCCGTCGGCCAAAGCCGACGGAAGTTAGCCCTTTCCTAACGGAAGAAGCCAACTTCCATCGGCAAAACGCTAACTTCCGCCGGCCTTTGGCCAACGGAAGCGAGGCGACGGAAGTTAGCTAACTTCCGTCGGCTTGACGTGGCCGACGGAAGTTAGCCCCGAACTCTGCCACGTCAGCAGAGGGGCGCTAACTTCCGTCGGCCTATCTGGCCGACGGAAGTTAGCTGCCCCTAACTTCCGTCGGCTAGGGCCAAAGCCGACGGAAGTTAGCCTTTCTGCCCACGTGGCCGAAACCAGCTAACTTCCGTCGGCTATGGTAAAAGCCGACGGAAGTTAGCTGGTATTTTTTTATTTTTTCCTGGTTCCCCTACTCACACTCACATCCAACCACAATTTCAATCACATTCACAATACACATCCAAATTCACATTTCACATCCAAAATCACATTCAAACTTCACATATAACATCCAAAATCACATCTCACATCCAAAACTTCACACATCACATCCAAAATCACATAACACAACTTAATTCACATTCAAAGTCACAATACACATCCGCATTCACATATACCATCAAAATTCACATACAAAGTCACATAACATATCGAGATTCAATCCAGGTTCATTATACACATCCATACTCACTGATCGCCCACATTTGGGTCGTGGGCGCCGCCACTGCCTCCCGCTTCGTCCACATTTGCCCCGGAGGCTCCATCCTGACCAGGCGTACAGAAACACTGAAGAAATAGACAAAATTAGAAACGAACTCAACTAGCCTTCTAAACGCTAACTTAAGTATTTAGGAGGTACCTCAGGTGATGTAGGAGATAGTGGTGGTGGCGGGGGAGGTAGTGGTTGGAACATGGACATGTCAAATCCACTATTTTGCTGGGCTAGTTGCTACACATGTTGTAATGTAATCAATTAGTTCTAAACCTATTTCTGAATACTTTTGAACTGCAACACTCTAAACTAAGCTTACTTGGATCATCGCCTGCTGTTGTGCTAAGCAGGCGGTATAGTACTCTTGTTGTTTCCTGTTGTGCTCGTCGCGTCGCCTCATTTCCTCCCTCATCCGAATCATCTCCGGATTTTGTTATAAGCGACGACGGCTGGAGCCAACTCCGACGGAGCTCTGCGACGACTGAGCTGACTTCTGAGCTCTCACCGCTCTTGAGTCAATAACTCCATTGAACATGGAGTACCTGCAAGATTGAATGAGTTAGTTACCATCACAATACCATACACAAAACATTAATAAAAACAATGTCTCACCGTCCATGGCTTTTGCCACCTCCGCTGGAGTACACGGCCATTTGGTCCACAAGGTTCTCTCCGCCAATCATAGTCCTCTCCATGGAGTCGAACCATGTGTTCACCATACTGCGCCTGCAAAAAACATGTCCGATTAGCTAGACGCAGAAAAAAGAAATTACGTAAACTCTTAATAACATCTCACCAAATGGTCCGTGGCTGTCTGGCTACACAAGACATCTGGCTGTGTCGGATCGCTTCCTTTGTGACCAGAGGTATACACCTCTATGTCACTTGGCACGTTGCCAGATTTAGCTTCCTATACATTAGAAATGAGTTAGTCGCATTACAATGTATCTATAGCTAGAGAGTGACAGAAGGAGGTCTTACCAAGCATTTAGTGTGGCGAATATGTCCGTCAGCACCATATCTGTGCTTCGGATCCGTCCCGCAGTATTGTCTTTTCTGCTCGGAAGTCTTCTTAAATGCGGCTGAAGACCAAATCTTGCAGAATTCCAAATAGGCGTCCTCGCGGTTTGCAAACCACAGAATCCTCACCTGAACAGAGATGCTATTTGTATTATATGACAACAAATCTCAACAATCGAAGATTTAAAAAGTTAGAATTGTTTACCGAACGGTATTCTTCTTCAGTCAAATAGATTGACGATGAGCCCATCGCCTTGCTCATTCGTTGCCCTAGCTTCTCCTTGTAGTAAGCATTGTTCGCTTGAATGCGGGAATACGAAATGGCGTCCTTCACCACCTTATGTGCATTGTTGTTGAAGACTTGAAGGGCATGGTTATGGTGATTGCCGACTTCTGGCAAGCAAAAGCGTAACTGCAAAAGTAATGACTAGTAAAGTGTTGTAACTCGAAAAGCCTAAAAGAAGATTGAAAAAACACTTGCATACCCAGAAGTCATGAGACACCGCCCCCTGAGCAGTTCTGTGGTGCCCGTCAGGAGAAAACCAGTACTGATCCCATGTCTGGTATAGAACCCGCTCACCGGTCGGCATTGTCAGCACCCCTGGGTAGTGCAGACGACATAGGTTACCCAATATCTGGTTAACCTGCCTGACCCTCGAAGTGCCGTCAAACCGAGAGTCAATCCAAGATCTAGAAATACATAATAAATAAAGTTAATTAGTTTAGTGAAAGAAATTTTTTGAAAAAAAAAAGCAAAACAACAGAAGAGTATTACACTTACCCGTCACCTGCAGGCATAATCTCGATCTTGGCTCCACCAGAAGAGACTACTGGTGGGGCAACCAGGTGGCTCGTCCTGAAAGATACTGAGGACCCGCCGGCAGCCTCAGCACCTTCCTCCTGACCCGCACCCTCCGGGAGATCCCCCTGCCCCGCACCCTCCGGGTCATCCCCCTGCCCCTCACCCTCTGGGTCATCCCTCTGTGCCGCACACTCTGGGACATCCCCCTCCTGCCCCCCACCCACCGGATGATCCTCGTGACCCGCACTCTCCAAGTGTTCTTCCTCCTACAAAATAGTATTGAAACAATTAGGAATTTCAAATTTAAGTTCACAGCTCTTCTAAATCCCGCGGCGTAACCATCTGGGAATTTCAAATTTTTCAACCACCTCATTACTTGTTTTTTTTTCTTTAGGTTTTAAACAAAATGGGGCACGTGGCTTGCCACCACTATTCGTCAACTCAAGGGTTGGTCGATTACAAATCTCAGCTAAATCTCTTCTCGCCTTTACATTATCTTTTGTCCCGTCGGTAAAATCCATACATGTACTTATAATGCTTTCACCAACATTACGTTCCTGATGCATAACGTCAATGTTGTGCATCAGAATTAGTGATTTGACATACGGCAGTTCCCATAAGCCACATATGTGGGTCCAATTATGTTCGGTTCCAAATCCTACAAATCCATCCTCATTTTCATTAAGGACCAACTCATTCAGCATATCAGCGATTTCTGTACCATTTAAACGCCTTGGTGGTCCCTTTACAACAATGCTTGTCCTTCTTGAAATTGTTCCTCTGTAACCTAAATTGGTGATTCATGGGCAAAAAGCATCTATGGCAATCAAAGTAACAAATCTTTCCCCCGAAGTTCAGACGGAAACAATTTGTGTCCTTCGCACATATCGGGCATGTCAACCTTCCATGACAACTCCAACCAGAAAAAATACCGTATGCCGGAAAATCGTGGACTGACCACAGATACGCAACTCGAAGATTGAATTTTTGTTTCTGGTCATAGTCATATGCTTCAACTCCTTTCCACAATTGTTTCAACTCTTCAATTAAGGGCTTCAGCATCACGTATAGTCGTGTTCCAGGATGATCTGGACCGGGTATAATGAGACACATGAACATATATTCATATTTCATACAAAACGAAGGTGGAAGGTTGTATGGAATAGCAAACACAGGACAACAAGAGTATGACGATGCCGTTACATTGAAAGGCGTGAATCCATCAGTTGCCAACCCGATGCGAACATTCCTTGCATCACTAGCAAAGTCTGCATCAAAATCATCTAGAGCCTTCCATGCCGCACCATCAGATGGGTGCACCATTACTTGATTATTCTCACGTACACCTTCTTTATGCCATCGCATATGTCTAGCGGTTTTCTTTGAGAGAAACAATCGTTTCACCCGAGGTGTAAGAGGCATGTAACGAAGTTGCTTATGAGCAACCTCTATCGTCACCTTCTCTCCGTCTTCATTTACGATCTCTACGAATCTCGGTTTACCACATTTTAAGCATTTCACCTCATTACTATGTTCTTTCCAGAACAGCATACAATTATCTCGGCACACATCAATCTTCTCATACTCCATACCGAGAGCAGAAAGCATTTTCTTTGACTGGTACATGTCTTTCGGCACCTTATGGTTCTTAGGAAGGATATCGCTGATCAGATTCAAGAGCTCCTTATAACAATTGTTTGAAAATGCAAACTTTGACTTAATAGCCATAATACGAGTCACGAAAGCGAGAACGCTTACGGTGGTGTGCTCATGCAATGGCTCTTCTGAAGCTCGAAGGATGTCAAAAAACTTTTGAACCTCCGGTGTTGGAGGATCCTCGGGGTTTGATTAAAACTCCGGTCGTATAGCATCAACCATCTCATCCATCCTATCGTCAGCAACGCTATCATCTTCTTCTTCCACTTCTAATACCGTTTTTTCACAGGCCTGTCTCGCCGTGAAAAGACCAAACTTCATAACCTGGCACGAAACCATATTTGCAAATATGCAATGACAATGTCCTCTTGTCTTGCCAACGAGAATTTCTGCACTTCATGCATGGGCACCTCGCGCCAGTGTTTGTTGTCAAAGCGAATGCACGATCAACAAATTTCTCAGCGTTGATTACCCACTCCCTCGTGTGAGCTCCACTTTTCATCCAACCACTATACATCCACCGTCGGTCGTCCTCAGCCATTCTATATGCAAAACATTCATTCAATCAAGGGGCTCGCAACATACACACACCCTGGCCACCCCCGCCTCCGCCTCCGGACAACGGAGGGGAAGCAGAGGCGGCCAGGGCGGCCGGCGACGCAAGGGGAAGCAGAGCTCGCCGGCGACGCGATTCACCATGGCATCCGGCGGTGACCGCCTGGACGCCTAGTCGGCGCAGGCGATGCCGTGACAACTATGGTCTATAGGAAAAGATAGGTCCTAAACCCACCCAAGAGTGACCGACAAAACATGGTATTTATGACGAGCCATGAGTCCGAACGAAATTTCAGCAGCATAACCCCGTTGTTCTCCAATTGCACGCCTGATAATGATGCAATGGAGAACAACAAGGTTATGTTACTGAAATCCCATTCGAACTCATGACTCATCATAAAACCACGCTCTGTCGCCCACTCTGAGGCTGTCCAAAAAGGGACAATTCCGGACCTACACATCTCACACGCATGACACGTGTGAGACATGTTGGTCCGAAACGGGTGACGCATAGGTTTCGTTACACTATCTACGTTGTTGTCAAATAAAAAATTGGATACGAAAAGAAATATATATAATAAAGTATATATATATAAGCATAAGTATTCACAAGCATAAGCATACATACAACATCACAATCAACAAAATCGTAATATGTACCAAAAGAAAAATGTACACGTGTTCCTTATTCGACAACAACCTATACAACACATATTTTCATTGCATATATACTTTTAGAATACAACTTCTAAACAAACATCTAGAGTTAATAGCAATATTTTACTATCCAATTCAATTAACTAAACCAACAAATTTGTTCAAACCAATTTCAACTAGATATCAACAAGTTTCATAAATTTTGAACACAAGAACTTAGAATTCAAAACTTGAAATCAAGTTTATAGCATTACTTAATTGTCGGGTGGCGACGGCGAGCGGCGACGGGCGACGGGCGATGGTGTCCTGATGGTGATGGCCGAAACAGGGGCGGCGACGGCCGGGAGGGGCCGGGGCGGCGTCCGTTGGCCGGCGGCTGCGAGGGCGGGCTGTGGGGGTGGGCGCGGCGTCCGGTGGCTCGGACCGGCGGCGGTGGGGCACGGTTGCGGTGGGCCGGAGGTGGGCGGCACCGGCGGCGGCGCCGGCGGGAGGCGGCGCGGGAGCGAGGCGGTGGCGGGTGTGCGATGCGGGCGCGCGGTCGGCGTGGGAGGCGGGACTAGCGGCGGCGGTGGCGGTCGGCGGCAGCGGGGAGGAGCGGCGGCCGATCACGGGAGGCGGCGGCAGCGGGCGGCCCGAGGCGGGCAGCGGCCGAGGTGGGCGGCGGCCGGGCGGGCGGGCGGCGGCCGGGCGGGCGGGCGGCGGCCGAGGCGGGCGGCGGCCTAAGGCGGCGAGGGTGGGCGGCGGCGGGAGGCGGCGAGGGCCGGAGGCGGCGGCCGGCTAGGCGCGGGAGGCGGCGATGGCATGGGCGCGTACAGGGAGTTAGGTCTCCCTGTACGCGCGCGCGGTTGGGGGAAAAGGCCCCTAACTTCCGTCGGCTAGCATTAAAGCCGACGGAAGTTTGGCCGACGGAAGTTAGGGGGATCCGATCGGCCGCGGAAAAATCCCCGCTAACTTCCGTCAGCCACTGTTAGGAGCCGACGGAAGTTAACTTAACTTCCGTCGGCTCCTGGAGGCCGACGGAAGTTAATTAACTTCCGTCGGCTTTGCCTAAAGCCGATGGAAGTTAATTTGGCTGACGAAAGACTTCTGTTTTGTTGTAGTGCAAGAACGGCAATTAAGTCGCAAGTATTGGCCGACTTCGTGGCAGAATGGACTCCCCCTGCAGCATGGGCTCCAGAGAAGCCAAGTGAAGAAATTTGGACTATTTACTCTGATGGAGCTTTTCAAGCATCTGGAGCAGGTGTCGGAGCTGTGATAATTTCGCCTTCAGGGCAAAAGGCATTGTACTCCGCAAGACTCAACTTTAAGTCTACCAATAATACAGCGGAGTATGAGGGAATTCTATTGGGACTTCGCAAGGCACGTGCTCTACGGGCTACAAGAGTTGCTATTAAAACAGATTCTCAGATTGTAGCAGGGCACGTGGACAAGAGTTTCCAAGTCCGACATCCACAGCTTGCAATAGTACTTAGAAGAAATCTGAAAGATCGAAGCAGCATTTAAAGGGATTTCCATTCGGAGTATACCTAGAGTAGAAAATATGCAAGCTAACATCTTAGCAAAAGCTGCAGCCGGAGCCATGGACATACCCGAAGAAGCTTTTTATGAAGAACTCAGTACACCTTCGGTGCCACAAATTCCAGCTGCGGAAGTCCTTTGCATTCCAACTACAGATTGGCGAAGTTCAATCATGGAAGTATTGCAAGGAGAAGCAAATATGTCTGAAGGGCCACAGCTTTCGAGGTTAAATCTTAGAACTTGGAATTATCAAATAATCAACGATATTTTATACAAGGTCGGAGTATGTTCCCCTATGCTCCGATGTATATCTCAAGCTGAAGGTCAAGAAATCTTCGAGAAATCCATGAAGGACTTTGTTGTAGCCATTTGGCCCCTCGAGTTTTGGCAGGAAAAACACTTCGCCAGGGGCTTTATTGGCCTATAATAATAGCTGATGCGGAAACCTTGGTCCGCACTTGCCAAGGATGTCAATGGATGGGACGAAGGAGTCATCGCCCACCAACAGCCCTTCAAGTCATAGCTCCAGTATGGCCCATGGCCAGATGGGGCATGGATCTTATTGGTCCCTTCCCAACTGCAAAAGGAAATTTGAAGTTCGCAGTGGTAGCAATTGAATACTTTTCAAAGTGGGTCGAAGCAGAGCCCCTAACAGCTATCACTTCGAACAATGTACAGAAATTTTTCTAGAAGAATATCATTTGTCGGTTCGGAGTGCCTAGACAACTCATAGTCGATAATGGAACACAATTCGATGCAGAACCCTTCAAGAAATTTTGCGAAGATCTAGGCATTCAGCTATGCTTTGCTGCAGTGCGACACCCTCAGTCTAACGAGCTGTAGAAAGAGCCAATGGTAATATTTTGTCAGGGCTAAATCGAAGGATAGTAAGATTGGCAAAAGGACTCTGGACCGAGGAACTTCCGAAGATTTTGTGGTCCATTCGGACCACTCAAATGAGATCCACGGGTTTCACTCCATTCAGACTATTATTCGGAGATGAAGCTATGACATCAACAGAGCTCAAAGGAGGATCACTTCGCAGCACCGAACCGGAAGTAGAAGGAGAAAGACAAGCTTCGTTGGATTTAACAGAGGAGACAAGACTTCGAGCTGTGGCAAATTTATCAATGTATCAGCAGCAGACGAAGGCTTGGTTTGACCCGAAGGTTAAGATTAATGAACATAGGTCGGGTCATCTCGTTTTGCGAAGTATCATAGCACCAGGAAAATTAGGAAATAAATGGGATGTTCCATACTTAATTGTTCGCTCCGGGCGTCCTGGTTCTTTTAAATTAGCTAATTTGGAAGGTGAAGAGTTAGCGCATATATGGCATGCGGAGCACCTAAAGCGATACTTCGCGTAAGGGCTCCTTGTAATCATTTGTAAGCACTTTCCGAATTAATAAAGCATATGGTTCAGATAATGCCTACCCCTCATAAACTTCCCACTTCCGAGTGGACGCACTAGAATAGAGGAGTTGACCGAGAGGGAAGTGTCATTAATTTGAATCATATTTTCCGAGGTGGTGGGCTGACATAATCCGGAGTCCAAGCCACCGGCTTGAAGACATCCGTAAAAGAGCCCGAGACCACAGAATGCGGAGTCCAAGCCACTGGCTGGAAGACATCCGTAAAAAGAGTCCAACGAGACCAAATGATGCAGGAGCCCAAGCCACCGGCTTGTAGGTATCCGTAAAAAGAGTCCAAAGAGACCACTGCGAACTCCAAACCACTGGTTTGATAGAATTCGCAAAAAAGAGCCGAAGGAGGCCAAAACAAAACAGTGTTTGAGCCATGAGCTTCGAATGTGTGTTAAGAAAGTCCAAAGTGACAAATTACCTAGGACACTAAAGTGTCCGAAAAAGTCATCCAAAGTGATTTCTTTCAAAAACATAAGGTATTAAGTTGCCAATCTTCAGACTACAAATAGTCGAAGACATTTTATAAGATTTTAATACTAAGTTGCCAATCTTCAGACTACAAATAGTCGAAGACATTTTATAAGATTTTAATCAATCTTTAAATTGCTGAGGGGCTCCGAACCCCGAAAATTGTACTCCTAAGTTTTTCTTTGCGCCTAACCATCTTTGAATACAGTTCGAAGTTGCTTACGCCCAAAGAGGGGCTAATAAATAGGGAGACAATTTTAAATCGATGATTATTATTCAAACAATATGATTACATCATGAAAAATTGGTATCTATACCAAGAAGGAATCGAAGACCCCTTCGGTCTCTAGAGATAGGGTTGGAACGACTAGTTCCAGTGCCGGGAGTTCTAACAACTTTGCGTTTAACTCTCCTGCCTCCATTCGAAGCTCTAAAGTCTTTTTGTTCTTGTTGAAGCTTGGCCCAAGTTCGAAGCCATTCGGGGCTCCTTTCCCAGCTTCCAAGTTCTTCAGGCTTTTTACCTTGAGCTTCATCTTCGTCTTCGGACCATATAATGTCTTCAGAAGGTGAAGTTTCCAAGTTAACTTCTTTTTCTTCCTCTTTAATACAAGATAATATATCTTTGCTTATTTCGGACGTAATCGCTCTGGAACTATCCCGAGGAACTAGAAATCGAAGGCGCTTGTGAAGTTTTAAGATATCGAAGGTAGCCCATAATAAGCGAAGTTCGTCGTTAACATCTAACACTTCGACATCTTCCATATGAGGCAAAGCCTAAAAACATGATAAAAAATCTTCATTCATAAATGTACAAAAGCGTAGTGCTTTACATAGTTGAAGATCCTAAGGTAATTCTAAACCTGCGGGTTTGGAGGGGGCTGACTGCTCGAAGCTTGGGACCGAGCCTGCTTCTGGCGTTGTCCTTCGTCAATCCACGCCTTGATCGCAGAGCGACCTTCGGCTCTCCATGATGTTTCAAAGGCTTGCCAAGCAGCATCCACACCTTCGGAAGGAGTAAGAAGCTGGTCGTCATCGAAGGTAATGGGACCCTCTCCTGCGCTCGGAGTTATCAATCGGCCTAGATCTTCGTAGTAACAAAGTATGCCGATAGCAGCCACTTGTCCAGAGATTTCTCCATACCGAATGCCTGCTGTCTTCATTTGCTTCGCTGCTCCTTGGATCCTTTTCAACCGGCACAGCAGGGAGATGTTGTCATCCGAAGGAAGCGTCCCAATAGTACCGAAGTACTCCAGAACGCCTAGCAATTGGTCCATGACCTCCGCAGCTACCTTCTCTGACTTCAGCTTATCTTCAATTAATGCCTCCTTCGTCGAAGTTAGCTCTCCTACTACTCCAGAGAGCCTAGCTTCCTCTGTAGCTAAAGAATTCTTCTGATTCAGTAGCTGGCTAGCTTCTTCTTGGAGTCTAACAAGCTCGGCCCCCGCAGTAGCGTGCTCCGCCTGCATCTTTTCGATTTCTGGTCGAAGCACAATTTTTTCTACTTCGAGCTCTTTGTTCACAGCTTCCAAGCCTTGTCTGGCCCTGCGTTCCGTTGAACCATGTTGTCCAAGTGGGCCACTCGAGCTTCGGAGATAGTAAAATTTCAGTTGAAAAGTTGCATTTTCCTCTCGAAGGCGAACGCTTCCACGTTCATTTGAGATGTTCGCAGCTCGGGCCAAGACTGTTTGCTGCGAAAAGAAAAAACCAAGGTGAGAAATTATTTGTATATAAATTTGATGTTGTTTTGCAGATACTTCGTACCTAGTATGCTTGCGTGTTCCATGGCAGCGTTAAGCTCCGAACTCTCCACCTCGCTCAAGATAGCCACCAAGTCCGTCTCCCCGACTTCGCGACTAGCTTGATCCAAAGGCTCGAGCAAAGTCCGAAGCCCAGTTCTTCGCTCCAAGAAGGAGCTAGAAGGGGGAGCATGCTCAAGGCCTGCTGATCATCTTCGCTTGGCGAAGGCTCGGAGTGCTGAGCTGTGGTTTTTGGAGCCCTAGTAGACTGGCCCCCCTCAGTAGATTGGCTCTCATCTGTTGACTCAGACGGAGTTGATCCTGAGCTCGGAGCAGGGAGGGGGTCCATCTTCCCTTTGCCTTTTCCAGGCCCCATTTGAGTGGCTCCTGGAATTGGCTCCGAAGTTGTCGAAGGTCCAGGAATTATATCTTCGGGACGGACCTCTTCCACGGAAGTGGATCCTGTAAAAACAAAGGTATTATACATTGATAACTTCGCAGGGAAAAAGAACAAAAGAATTATGTGAAGTTTACCTTCGACATTTTGGCGACGAGTAAGCATTGGGCTGCTTGGCGGGTCAAAGGCTACTCCAAAGTCTTCGTCGGAGTCAACGGTCACAACTTCGACCGTTGGAGCATCTTCTTGAGTAGCCATTGTTACTTCACCCGGCATCGAAGCTGCAGTAACTTCGACTCCGCTTTCATCCACAGGGGCTCCGTCTTGAGGTAAATCTTCTTGAGCAGCCAGAGTCCTCACTTGCTCAAGGTTGGCTTGAGGATCTGGCAAGCTCGCAACATCATCAATATGTGCATCTTTTTGGGCTGCATCCTCGTCAATCAGGTTCACAAGCATCTTGCCTTCATCCTCCAAAGAATCGGAGATTGAAGCTCTTGAGCTCGAAGGCGCATGAGCTCTTGGCTTTCGGGCCACCTTCTTGAGTGGAGTCTTAGCAGAACTCGAAGCTCCAGCTTCGGCTTTTCTCTTTTTGGGCCCTTTCTCCGAAGGCACCCAATCCACCAGAGGGGGCGGAACAACTTCGAGTAGCCCCCATACTCGGTTGGATCGTTCCCAAGTACCAACCAATTTGATTCTCCATTCTTTCTCGGTTGGAGTTGGGACACCCAAAATCTTCTCCGAAGCCCGTACAATCTGCTCCGAAGTTATAGGGGCTGAAGAAGCTGAAAAATGAGTTAAGTTCATTAACTCTTCGAATAAATATACATGGTATATATTGTTTTTGAAGTTACCTGCAGGGCTCGAAATTGAAGAAATTTTCCGAAGACCGCCCTCCGAATCTTCCTCGAAAGAGATCGGCCAGTTGGCCATCAGGGGAGGAATTTGAAGCCCGAGGAATTCTTCGGCTAAATCCCGCATACTTAGGCGGTGACTGATTTTTTGAAGCAAGCTAAGGCGAGCTTTGAGCTGACCCGGATCTGGATGCACAAGGGCTTCCTTTCGGAAGTTGATGTCTTGCAATGGTCCGGCTAGACGGCTGCTCGCCCCAACTTCGGCGTAAAACCACTTCAAGATCCAGTCGGTGTACCATTTGGCATTGATGGCCTTGGCAGGAAACCGGAGAGCATACTCGTCCCGAAGTCTAAAGTTGATGCTTCCAAAGGCCACTACTATCTTCTCACCTCCGGGGCCTACGAAGGTCTTCGGTTGGCATGAAGCTCTGTGCAGTGCTGCAAAGATCTCCGCCCTTCCTTCACAACCTTCGGCTCGCAGCGCCCATTTGAAGATGGCGAGACACGCTAGTGCATTCGGAGAGAGTTGGGGGAGAGTGACGTGAAACAAGTCCAATACCTCCGCCAAGAAGTCAACCGCCGGAAGCCCCAAACCAGCTTCAAAGAAGGCTTCGAAGACGACCACTTCTCCGGGCCTCGGTGACGGAATGATTTCCTTCCCAGGTTTGCGGATCATAACCCCCGAACTGATCTTGCCTTCTACTGCGGCCGCAAGTGATTCTCTTTTGCAGGTTGAAGGCCCCAGTTGATAAGACTAGTCCGTGTACTTTGTCGACGCCGGGAATAGGTCTTGAGGGCCAAGATTTTGGGGATTTCCTGCCGTCGTCGCCATTGCAGCCATTGCTGGTGTCGGAGTCGTCGCCGCCAATGTTGAAGCCGCTCCGAGACCTTTGAAGCTGGTTTTCGCCATTAGATCTTGCGGATTGCTTCAGAGGAAGAATGGAGGCTAGGGCTCGAGTGATGGTCTGTTTGCACGAAAGCGGTGGAAAGGTACTCAAGAAGGGTCTGGGTCCTCTATTTATAGCCCAGACCCCGATTTTTTACCGTTTGCCTATGCCGTTTCGCATTCTTGACCATTACTTTATTCCAGAATTAACGTATTGCGTAACTTCCGTTAGAAGAAAGAAGCTAATGGCTATTTTTTTCCATGTCTAAAAAGGCTTTTGGACTTTTTGAGTTAGTTCTAAGTTGCTTCGAATGTAATTTTCTTAGAAACTGATTCAAAGTTTACATCTCCACATAGTTCGGAGATGGTTTAAACTGCTAACCCCTACACATGATTATTTTTCTTACGTATACTGCTCTCCTAACATTGCAGACTTAGTGGAGAAGCGTATTCGAGGGGCTACTGTTGGGGAAAATATTCCATCTTCAGGGTTATTGCAGTAACAAGACAAAGGTTGGTGATTAAGTCCAGGATTTCTAGCATATGACTCCAGAAGTCCGTTGAGTCAAGTTCGAAGTATGATGAAGGACTCCAATTCGGAGTATATCTTCGAACTTGAACTCTTCAGAGAGTTTCCTTGCCAGCTAAGATGGAAGACTTATCTTCTTTCTCATTAGATTAGTCTTTTACCATTTTAGCCCTATTAAGGGTACCGCATAGTTTCCACTCTATCGGTTGTAATAGAGGGATAAAAGGGTCTTTTCCTTAATGTTTGGGCCTATAAATACCCCCCGTTTTACCCTGTAATGAGGACCGAATATAAATTATTCAATACACACTTTCGAACTATTCTAAGTTATTATCCTTTCGGAGGCTTGGAATAGTTTTCTTCGCAAACACTTTGTTTGTTAGTTTCTAATCTTCAGAAACCTGTTAGCGTAATCTTTTACGCCAACACATACATTATATTTATCAGATCCCCGCCCTTGATGTGCAAACCCAAGCCATGCTTTTGAGCCTGAATTCCTTGTCACTAGTATACTTATTAATATTAGAAGTGTCCAATGTATCGACACAACCGCTATTGGATTAAAAATGAGTCGTAGGTACTTGGATTCTGATATATGATCGCCTATGTCTGTCACCCCTGGTATTCTGTGGGTCTTGGAATTGGTTTGATAAGTTAATATGGTGGGTTCCGGGTGCAAGCGAGGGCATTGGTTAGTCACACCTAGGGCACTATAAGGACCGATCTGCGAGATTCATCGCAAAGTACTTCCGTACCAACCACAAGTCTAGTGGGTAAGTCTTAACTAGAGGTATGGGTTGGTTCAACCCGAGGCACTATGTGGAGAGGGGCAAGAAGCACCTGTGGGTGGCTTGGGCCATGTGGCACAAAAGGGGGCGCGACGTTGGTCCGGTGCGCCGGCACGCCGGCGAACCTATAGTGTGTGTCATTGAGTCGGAGCGATTCACGCTAACTGTTTCGGCATGAGTTCCTGTGACTTAGGTCATTGGACACACTATGGTGTCTGGGAATGAGTGCCTTGTGGGTACAGTGGTACACCTCTGATCAGAGTTAAATATTTTCGAAAAGCCGAGCCCACGTTCAAGCGAAAGTGGAGTGACATTCCACAGTTAGTGTTTGTTTGAGAAGTGTTGCATGATAGATTGGGCATGTAAGGACTGCCGAGCGAGGAGGGATGACTATACTCCTCAAGTTAGAAGATGTTGCATAATCCATGATTTAAATATTTTGTATGAATAAACCTGACTCACATTAAAGGCTGCAAGACAAAAATGTACTTTTCCACATTTTAAGCCATTACCTCTCTTTGTTATTACCTTGCATTATTATTGCATTTCTCGGTGGCTTGTTGAGTACGTTTGTACTAACCAATTGGAAAAACCACTTCAAAGGCGTACTACGATGAGGATGGTTGGAGTAGAGACCTCGTCAAGGAAGCGACCCTGGAGAAGATGTTCATCAAGTTTATTATTTTCATAGTTTCTTTTATTTTAACACTTATATAATAATGTGGTCTGTGAGCCACGAATGTTTGACGTATGTGTGTCGTCGTAGTTTCTTATGATTATAGATTTTCTATGGAATTTCAATAAATCTGGGTTTTATTAAATCCGAGTGCTACAAGATGGTATGAGAGCCGACTTGACTATATGAAGCCAAACGGACCCGCCTTATACTTAGTTTTACAAAACTATTTCATAAAAATCTATTCCACAATTTTTCTTCTCCCCTTACTCTTTAAACCTTGTTTTTCCTTCTAGATGCCGACCCACGTCTGCAGTTTCTGCCAGGAACTCCGGGTGTTGGCAGCATTTCTATTATACCCCCATGAGCCAGAATACCGCGGCATCTATCAGATCAGAGAGAGTGGCCCATGCCAAGTAACCCTGTCACTCATTGCCTCAGACCCGGAGCTAACCTCCTTCGCCACCTCGGTTAGAGCTACAAGCTTTGAAATTTGTTTTCAGGAAATAGCTCTTCAAGCACTTGGAGAACTTCGTCAGATCTACGACGACCGACAGGACAACACCACCTTTCACCATCTGCCATCTTAGAGCCAGGGTCAGATCGCAGCACCTACGTCAGCCATCTCGATGACTGCGACCCTCTGGTAGCCCGACAGACCCATCTCTTATCGGCTATGGACACCATCCACTACCGTCAGGAGGCCGATGAACTTCAGCAATGAAATACCCAACTCCTTATCCAGAACCAGGAGCTCAAGAAGGATATTTCAGAACTAGTACCCTCAGTTCCCCTAGGAGGAAGACACTTCGGAAAGGCCCTTTACCGCCTGAAGAAGTTGACCAAGCGAAGCACGGCCCTACTTAGTCCAGGTGAGGCTAGAACGTCCGAAGGATTAATGGCCGACACCGAGGCCATGCCTAGAACCACAACAGGACCTGTCCAAGGATTTTAAAACCGCCACGATGATGCCCTTGACAGCCACTAGATGGCCGTGCTAGACGCTAGACACCGGATGTTTGTTTTTCTTGTTTGTGATACCATCCATAGCGACTTGTGCTATGGGTAAGATAGAAAATAAGAGCTGAATTGTAATGAACTATTTCATATCACATTTAATAAAGAATATGTGAGCTATTTTGGGTATAATTTTCTAAACCTTCTCTTATGATATTGGGGTATTCCCATCTTCAGAATGGCCAACGATCAGAACCCGTGCTCCACCCCTAATCTAATAAGCCACGCGGTACCCAATGGACAAGTTCCAGGGCAATGCTAGATCAGAGCACTCATTGCCAACATCCCTACCTTGGCCAAGATTATGGCCAACCAAAATCAACTCATCATCACGCTGTTGGCTCAGATGCAGTAGCAGTAGGCCCACATGCTTGAGCAGTAGGCCTAGATAAACCATCTACAACAACACCACCTGGAGCTACCTCTATGCCGTCAAGCCCCCACACCAGCCCTTGCCACCCAACTGTCAGAATTCCAATGCGTGCGTTGACGTTCTCAACCACGACCAACACAATGGAGGCAGGGGATTGGTTGAGGACGATCGGAGAAGAAGTTGGACCTCCAACCGTGCTCCGACTCGGAGCAAGTGGCCTTCACCGCCCATCAACTCTAGGGCCCTGCGGAAGAATGGTGGGATAACTATCGGGAGTCCCAACCCGAAGGTCACTTGGTCACTTGGGCAGAATTCTCCACCGCCTTCTGTACCGCACATGTACCAACTAGGATCGTGGCCCAAAAACAGCAAGAATTCCATGACTTGCAGCAGGGAGGCAAGTCGGCCACGTAATACCTCCACGAGTTCAACCGTCTGGCCTGTTATGCGGCAGAGGAACTCCGCACCGACGCCAACTGTTGGGCCAAGTTCCTCTAGGGACTGAAGGATGAGCTGTCCATCCAGCTTGTCGCATTGGACTACACCAACTTTCAACAGTTGGTGAATAACACTATCATCTAGGAATACGAGTAGAACAGGCTGGACCTTAAGAAGAGTAAAATGATAGCCTTCAAGCACAACCAGGGGATCTTTCAGAGGCCCTGCTTCACTCCTCCAGCCCATGCACCAAGTCATCACCCTCATCCCGCCTTCAGGCCGTATTACCACTCCGGCGGTCCAAGCACAAGGAACCCCCACCGAGCTTCGCCAGCTCCCTCAGCTCCATCGGCCCCATCGGCACTAGCCATCAACACCAACACCCTGGGAGCCCAGAACGGCAAGCTGGTCATGTGCTTCAACTATCGTAAGGAAGGACACTACTCCCATCAGTGTCCTCACCCCAAGCAACCCGAAGGATCTGCTCCCAACCCAGCAATCCACACCCGCGTCAACCACATCATCGTTGAAGAAGACCAGGAGGCTCCGGAGGTCATCCTTGGTATGTTTAATGCAAACTCCATACCCGCAGTAATCTTATTCGACTCGCGAGCAACCCGCTCTTTCATATCCAACAACTTTGTGATGAATAATGGACTAGAAGTACTCCAACTACCTAAGCCTTTGGTAATTGCCACCCTAGACAACCAAATTCTAGCCACCCTATTTAGCCCAAGAATAAGGATAGAAATCCAAGGGGTATTATTTTGGGCAGACCCGATCCTTATAGATTGCAAGGGCCTAGACCTCATCCTCGATATGGACTGGTTGATGAAGTAGAAGGGAATGATAGACTGCACTCGTAAATTCGTCACCATAAGCAGTGAGGATGGAATCACCATCATCTTTGAGATGGCCACCCAGGGTCTGAGAAGGACTTCTCTCCACCATATGGCCATAGAAGAAGTACCTGTAGTTTGAGAATATGTGGACGTTTTCCTAGAAGAACTGCCAGGAATGCAACCCAAGAGGGACATTGAGTTCAGGATCGAGCTCATCCCCGGATCCACCCCCATTTCCAAACGACCATATCGGATGGCCGCAAACGAACTAGCAGAAGTGAAGAGTAACATTAAAGATCTCAAACAGAAAGGTTCCATTTGACCAAGTACCTCACCTTGGGGAGTACCGATAATATTCATCATTGAGAAGGATACGATGAAGAGGATGTGTGTGGACTATAGGGCCTTGAATGATGTTACCATCAAGAACAAGTACCCTTTACCACGGATCGATGACCTGTTCGATCAGCTCAAGGGATCCTCAATCTTTTCTAAGGTTGACCTCTGATCGGGCTACCATCAGCTCAAGATCAGATAAGAGGACATGCCCAAGATTGCCTTCACATCCCGTTATGGACTATACGAGTATACTGTGATGTATTTCAGACTCACGAATGCCCCCACATTCTTCATGAACATGACGAACAATGTCTTCATGGAGTTCTTGGACAAGTTCATTGTGGTGTTCATAGACGATATACTCGTCTACTCCAAGACCAAGGAAGAGCATGAAGCTCATCTCCGTCTGACCTTGGGAAAGTTACAGGAGAATCAGTTGTATGCCAAGTATAGCAAGTGTGAATTCTGGTCGTCCGAAGTGAAGTTCCTAGGGCATGTCATATCTGCTGGAGGGATAGCCGTGGACCCAACCACCGTGGAAGCAATAACAAACTGGTTACAGCCCAAGAATGTATCGGAGATCTAGAGTTTTCTAGGATTGGCCGAGTATTACCGACGCTTCATCGAAAATTTTTCCAAGATCGCCAAGCCCATGACCAGATTTTTACAGAAGGAAGTAAAGTTCGAATGGACTTCAGCCTGCGAGGAAAGCTTTTAGACCCTCAAGAATAGGCTCGTATCAGCCCCAGTGTTAACAGTGCCGGACATCTAAAAGGACTTACACGTCTACTGTGATGCCTCTCGTCAAGGATTGGGGTGTGTTCTCATGCAAGACGGGAAGGTGATATCTTACGCCTCTCGACCACTGAGACCCCATTAGCTAAACTACCCGACTCATGACTTGGAGTTAACAGTAGTGGTTCATGCGTTGAAGATATGGAGACATTACCTTGTGGGTAACAGGTGTGAAGTCTTCGCCGACCATAAGAGTCTCAAGTACATATTCACCAAACTAGATCTGAACCTTAGGTAGAGAAGATGGTTGGAACTGATCAAGGATTATTACTTAGGCATCCATTACCATCTCGACAAGGCGAATGTAGTGGCAGATGCTCTAAGCCAGAAGGGATACTACAACGCCATCATGGTACGAGATCAGGCCTCTCTGCTATAAAAAGAGATGGAAAGATTGAACTTAGGATCACCACCAGGGAGTATCTCGCTGCACTTGAAGCAAGGCCTATCTTGATGGACTAAACCTGTGAGACACAGAAGGAAGACCAACACATAGGAGAGATCCAGAAGAATATGAGGAGGGGTAAAGCCCTAGGGTTCTCCGAAGATGAGGTTTGCACCGTATGGTTCGGAAATAGGATATGCATGCCCAACAAGCCCAAACTGAAGGCTCTCATTCTCAAAGAAGCCCGTGAGACCTTATACTCCATACAGCCCGGAAGTACCGAGATGTACTATGACCTAAAAAAGAAATATTGGTCGGTCAGCATGAAGAGTGAGATCGCTGAATATGTGGCAAGGTGTGACACTTGTCAACGAGTCAAGGCAGAGCACTAGAGACCTGCCGGATTATTGCAGCCCCTCAAGGTTCTTGAATGGAAGTGGGAAGAAGTAGGAATGGACTTCATCACTGGACTGCCCAGGACCCAGGCCGAGTATGATTCCATCTGGGTGATCCTCGATCGACTCACCAAGGTGGCTCATTTCATCCCCATCAAGATGACATACAGTGGTTCGAAGCTAGCTGAGCTATACATGACCCAGATCGTGTGCCTAAATGGGGTTCCAAAGAAGATTGTGTCCGACCGAGGTAGTCAGTTCACCTCCAAGTTTTGGAAGAATCTTCAGGAAGAACTCGGCACCAGGCTGAACTTCAACACAATGTATCATCCGTAGACCAATGGTCAGACTGAAAGGGTGAACCAAGTGTTGGAAGATATGCTTAGTGTTGGGGAATAGGGGAGCTACGCTAGCCAGCAAATTCAAAATTTCCGCCCTACAACCCTAGGCTCATGCGCATGTGAAATCATAGATCGGTACCTTCTAGCACTTGATGTGTCAGGTGCAACGGAAGAAGAGATTGATGAAGCATGTCAAGCATAACCTCACTTTGTCTTGGCCGTTCCTCCCCGATCCGATTGACTAAGAAGTCGCCTTCCTCGTGGTGACGGCCACAAGCATCGCTTATGGAGCAACGCCTCCACGGAGTCCACACATACAGGGATGGAGTTCCTCCCATGGCAGCGTGCTAGCACTTCACGTGAGAGATGGGAAATCCTCGATCTCAACGTTTGAGATCAAGAAAGGGAGGAGAGGACTCTTGGGTAGCTAGGTCTAATCTAGGCTTATTCCTTGTCCCAAGACCTCCTCCTCCTCTCCTTATAGGGCTGAAAGCCCCCTAGGTCGTGCACATCTTGGAGCCCCCAAATTAGTTACAACTAATCCGTATTCATAACAGATCCAATCTAATACCCCCCATCGGAACTTCCGATCCTAGATCAGAACATCCGACAAGGTATTTTTTAGGTCTCCAAATTTAGCACGACACGCAACAGATCCAATCTGTTTTCGCCCACCAAGGAACTTCCGATACCATATCAGAACTTCTGATTAGTACAAAAATTCCCAAATTCCAAATTGGAACTTCAGAAGCAATAATTTCTCCCTATATCGAGACCAGAAATTAACCGGAACTTCCGATACTCACTATCGGAACTTCCGATCCACGAAATTTTCTTGGGCATATCCTTTAATCTCCCACTTGCAAAGAACCAATTCTTTGGATGTTTTAATCCATCCCCTTAAGTGTGTGACCCGATAGGTTCATACACTAACGACTATTCACCGGAAACCGTTTTCAACTCACTGATCAATAGCGGTACCTAGTAGCACATATTGACCGCTGAAAGCGTACAAAATCAAATTTTCATGAACCTTGATACACGCATGCACTAGTTCCTTCACCACGTGCCGTCAGTCAAGTCAAAGGCGAGATACGTGCCACCCTTGTTGGATAACTTGACATGTTCACTCGATCAAGTATAGGATTCAAATTATGACTAACTCCTTAGTCATAGTGGCATGGCCATGCACTTTTCCAATCCAATACCTCGAGGGGCCCAGAGATGACTCTCCCGTTATTAGGAGGGGTAAATTCCATCTTGACCGCTCACATCCCAAGATATGTTTCACAACACACCTGAAAATAACCCTTATTACTACCCTGTTACGGAATAGCGTTAGGAAGCATCTAAGTGTGTCACTACGCATTCTGGAATCAAATGACGATCTCATGTCCAAGGACTCTGCAGGTACACCATTTGAGATGACAACTATTTGCACATTACAACCTCAACAGTATCTCAAGTGGGTCTGTCCAATACCATGTTCACCGACATGTGTCCACGTCACTGATTTGACATCTCTATGTCTATGATCTGTGAAACACAATCATCAATCATTCGGATGTGCTAATCCATGTATCATCACTGTCCCACATGATGACAAGATTAGGGATCCTTTTGAACAACATCGTCATAAAGCAAAACGTTTAACATAACAAGTCGTACTTGAGAAACCAAGGGTGGTTTCGGTCTGAATGATGAGTGATTGACAAGGATGAGCGTCTGAGCGGATGAGTGGTTGAGAGTGGGTTGAGTGCATAGAGGGTTTTGATGTGGTACAGAGGTTTGGCTGCCGAGGGTTTCGGTGGTGCGTCGCGTTCTTGTTTTGGCTTGTCTTGTTTGTGTAGGATGGAGATGATGACAGACTGTTGAAGGCGGGTGATCGGGGGTCGAGCGGGGAGATTGATGATGGAGGATCAGGGAGGCTGGGTGAAGTTGGAGAAGATCTCAAGAGTGCACGAAGAGACGGAGCGAGACTTGGACGGACGGCTGACTGCGACAGCGTGTCGACCAGGTTCGCGAGAGGGAGGCCAGGACAAGCATTTAGGTGGCTCGAGGGGATAGAGAGCGGAAGTGGCTTGCTGGCGCTCAGAGTCGCGAAGTGGTGTCACGAGTCGAAGGTGTTGGACCGGAAACGACGACCAGAGGGGGGGTGAATGGGAGCTTTTAAAATTTCAGACTAAAAATAGCCTTCTGTTTTAATTCTATCTTCCGCGGAATAGGCTTCGAACACACCCTTCGAAGTTCTGGTTCGGAGGTATTTTACAGCTCCGAAAACAGGCTTCGCAAGGAGCAAAAGTTCGAAGCCAAGAAGACTTCGCTCCACCCACAACCTCAAAAATTCAGCTCTGCTAAGTCAGTGCAGGCTCCGCACACAGGGTGCCTTCGAGCAGGCTTCGCACTTCACCCTTCGCAAGAGCGGACTTCCCTCTGAGGACTTCGATCAACTCTGCTAAGTCAGTGCAGGCTCAGCACACTAGGTGCCTTCGAGCAGGCTTCACACTTCACCCTTCGCAAGAGCAGACTTCCCTCCGCGAACTTCGACCAAATACTCAATGACAGCAACTGGTGCTAGGCTTCGTACTTCGAAGGTCTAAATGCACACTGAACACACTTCGCCGAGGGCTTCAATAAGGGAAGAAAACGGGCTTCAAACAGTGCTTCCCTAGTAATCAAAGAGGTCTAGCATCCAGTTTACACAGAGCCAACAGACCCTGAAAAACACACTTCACCCAGACAGGCTTCTCACACACCTCTCCAGAAAAGATCCAGTGCACAAACTCAACTCAAAAGAAGTGAGACTCAAAGAGATCAAAGCATGCAGTGAAGTACGCATACAAGTTCAAGCAGTAAATGAAAACAGAATCAAAACTTCATTGCTTGAACAGGGAACACAAAATGAACTCACAGACCCAATACAATGTGTGACGCGGCTAGCACAGGAGCTCAAAAATGACTGCTCAAAGTGTTGATGTGACCTAGCCAGCCTCCACTATTTATAGGAACTCTTTAGCCCTGTGAATAGACTACTTTACCCCTAGGATTTACACCGGTTTTGTCTCATCAGAACAGGGGGTACAACTGGTAGTCTACTTTATTTGGAGGCTTCTTTTGTCAGCTTCGCAGAGGGGACAACACCAGCTTTTTGCAGAGCAGACGCTGTCAGCCTTTGCGGTCTTGGATTCTTCTAAAGCCCCCCTTCGCACGCGAGGGGTGCGGTAGCTTCGGTGAGAAGCCTTGAGACTGACGGCCTTCGCTTCACCGAAGTCAGCCTTCGATACAATGACGGTTTTGAGCTGAAGCCGTCAAAGCCCTTGGGCCTTCGCACCAACACTTTCGAAGTGGACCACCATGGCTTCGCAGCTTCTCCCAGCTCGAACTCCGTTAGTCCGTGTACCGAAGCCATGCATGGCCGAAGTACCTCAAGTCAGCCTCACTCCGGAGCCAGCCTCACTACGGAGCCAGCCTCACTTCCGAAGCCAGCTTCACTCTGAAGCCAGCCTCACTACGAAGCCCCACCTTCGGAGTACCACCCTTCGAAGTCCCTCCTTCGTCCAAGGCCTCCGCATGAAGCATTCCATGAGCACATCATCACAGTGTCTCTCCCCGAGCACACTCCTCGACGATCCTCACCCGGACCATGCCTTCGATGCACCTCGACTTCTCAGACCTTCGTCGGGTATACCTTCCAGTGCCTCCCTCCGGAGCACACTTCGAACGCCTTGCCTCATTGCTGAGGACTTGGTCCACCATACTCCGAAGTGCCTCGCCTCCGAGGACTTTGTCTCGGCGTACCTTCACCCGGAGCCATGCTCCACACTTACTGTCTTCTCCTGGTGCACCTCGATCCAAGGTCCGACCTCGACCCCTTCGCAGCCTTCGTGACGGAGCTCCCTGCTCCCCTGGCATCAAGCCTCCCTCTTGACCCAGGTTCACTTGCTACGAACCGTCCGTCGCCTCCGAAGTCACCTGCGCACCACAGACAAACAGACAAGTGTATCCAGTACCCCGGAGACCTCTCTGGGTAAACAACCTCCGACACACACTCCAGTGTACCGCCCAAAGTACCGAACCCTTCGGTACAACCTAGTCATCGTGTACTGTCGGACCCCTCTGACAGGCACACTCCGCTGCAACAGCTGCAGCAAACAGAGCCCACCGAACCCTTCGGTGAAACAACCTCCGAACCCCTTCGGATGGACCCCTTCGAATCAGAGGGTAAAATCTGTCAATCACTCATTATAGACTCCGAAACCGACCCTTGGTTTATCAGAAGGGCTGAGAGGCTTTGTCGGTTTTTGCTGAAAACCGTCGAAACGTTTATTGTTTTTGTTAATTCAATAATTAGGTGTCTAGTTTTAGTTTAAATTTTCAGTTTAGTAGTGTAACCTCTTGGTATAACTTTTGGAGTGGTTCTACTCTGAAATTATATTAAAAGGAGAGTCAATTTGTAATTTTACTTTTAGTTTTTATAGGGTAATTTTCAGAATTGTTAAATCTGAAATTACTAAGGGTCTATGTGTCAATTCGGGGCTTCTAGATGAGTAGTTGGTAGGATATTATCCCCCCATGTTGGCTGAACCATTTGAGAACTTTAGAGACAAATTTTGCAATGAAAATAGAGGAGAAAACTTGAGTTTGCATCAGCTTTGGACGGTGAACAAGATTTTTTAGTGAATTGTCAGATTCAGCACAAGAACTATGGCTATACTATTCACCGTAAGGTTGCTTCCAGCGCAGGTAATTTCTGTGGTCAAATTCGATTTTGTGCTGCGTTTTCTAGAAAATCTAGTGCAGAACTTGATCTAGATGTCCGAGTAACTTTTGTTGTGCATGAATTGAATGATCCATTTTTGAATGTTGCAAAGGATTTATGTGATTTCTTCGTATTTCTTTTGCTGATAAAACTAGGGACCACAGTGCTGAAATATTTTTGTGGAACTATTTTTCTGTTTTGATATTGCACTTCACATGTTCGATGAAATGTTTCATCAAGTGTTCATAAATATTTTGGCTGATCATTGAAGTGTTTCTTGAGTGATAGCTTGTTAAAATGTTGAACAAACATTATGTAATACCAGAAATTATTCTATCAATTTTGCTATCTTGTTTGATCAAAACAGAACTATTCATTGTCATCTCTGAAATTAATGTTAGAGCTATGCTGATTGATGTTGTGTGAGATCTGGTCAGGTTAGTGTTCTGATCTAAATATGTTTGGTTGAGCTTTTGTCAAGGATCTCCTCTCTTCTCTGATCACTCTAGCAAAGTTCCAACATCATTTTTAGCCTATTTTCAGTGTGCTCTTTTTACCCCAGTTTCAATCTGAAATTAACTGAAAATGCTTATATGTGTGTTCAGATTAAGATATGTGAGATCTTCTGAATATAAAATATTTTTGGTCTGATTTTGAGTTGAGTGTTAACTGAAATATGAATCAATACTTGTGTTTAATAGGTGAGAAAATTTCTGAATGTTGGAATCATCTTACTGAATCATCCAGGTTATAACGAGTTCTAGCTGTTTGGTCTTCAGATTGCAGTTATATTTTCAGTTGAGTCCTGAAAGCTCTTATGATCTATTTTCTTGAGGTTGTGTTAGTGCTTCACCATTAGAACCCCAAAAATACATTCTCAAGTTTTGCAGATCTTTGCTTGCTGGTTCATGTCACTTTTGTATGAAATTCAATAGTGAGCATGTTTGTTTGCTATACATGTGTACAGGATATGTTTTCAGTCTTTGCAGTATAGTAGTTGTGGACAACATCTGTCTTGAATTTCTGATCTTCTTGACCTCTTGTGTTTGAATCTGTTTTTGTAAACATTTCAGTTTCATTCTAGCCCTTAGTAGTGAGTGATTCTGAATATGGCTTTGAACTCTGGTTCAGTTTGGTGTATTTGATTACAGACCACATGTGTCAAGTTTGAATATGAGATTGAGTTTTGAAAAATACCATGTTTCAAGTCAGAAAACATAATAGTGCTTGTGCTTGTATGTTCCATTTCTGAAATTGATTGAAGCAATCATGTTTTCAGTGTTGATTTTGTTCTAGTTAAGTTTGAATGAGTGTCATACTCCTTTGGATGAATGTATTCATGTGTTAACACTTTCCAAATCAATTTTGAACCAAACACATACTGTTTTCAGATTCTATAGTTTTCAGTCACTGAATTTTGAAGCAGAAGTACTATAAGGTTTGGTTATTCAGTTTCTAGTAGTTTGCTTAATCATCTGAATTCAATAGTGTCTACTATTTATATATCAGATTCTTGTGCAGCTTGTGAGTACTTGTTTTGAAATATTGTTCTGAAAACTACATTTCAGTTTGCAATCCTGAAATATTTCTGATGTTTTATATCCAATGAAATTCATTTTGTATCTGGTTTGGTACTGCTGTATATTACATTTAGTTTTGGTTGTTTGATATCCAATGAAATTCATATTGTTGTATCTGGCTAGTGTATTCTGATTCAGTCTAGTACTGATTTTTCAGAACTTAAATCTAGATTTTAACATTGATCTATTTAGAATCACCAATCTTATTGCTTGAGATATATATCCTGAAAAGTTAGTTTCCTGTTCTGGATTGTTTTGCCGTGGCTTTTGTCGGAATTGCAACAGTACTGTCGTATAGGGTGCATTACAAGAAATTTGAAATTGTTGTGCAGCATACTGAAGTTTCAGAAGTTGAATATTGTGTGCTGAATTCAATCTTGTTCTGATTTTGAAGTATACAAGTTGAATCAAATCTAGAATTATGAATCTTATTGAAATACAATATTACTATTCATTTGAGAAGTACAGGGATTACATTTGAGATTGAATTGATACAAGCTCATTTACTTTTACAAACTTGAATTGATATTTTGTGTGAGTGTTGTGACAATTGTCGATTAAAATCATGAAACAAGGTTGATTGGTGGTTTTCTATCTTGTGAGCTCAAATTTTGTACTGATTTAATTATATCTTGAAATTGAGTGTTTAGAGGTGTGTTGGGTGATTTGAGTAGGCCATCACGTTCGAAAGAAGGTGTCGAGGCGCCTATTCACCCCCCCTCTAGTCGTCATTCTGATCCCACAATTGGTATCAGAGCCGGTTAGATCACCAGTTGACCTTAACCGGTTGTGATCCTTGTTTTGGCGACATGGAAAGGAACATCAAGATCCCAATGTTTGATGGTCGGGATTATGCTTATTTGAAGGTGTGCATGGAGGCTTATTTTCTTAGCCAAGGAAGTGCGATTTGGGACATTGTTGCATCCCAGTATGTCATTCCTGACACTCGTACCTCAGAAACTAAGAAGGCACAATATGAATGTAATATCAAGGCTAGAAACATTCTTTTTATCAGTCTGAGTCGCAACGAGTTCGACAGGGTCCAGCACCTTCGTACTGCTCAAGAAATTTGGATGACCTTCAGTACTTTTCATGAGGGTACTACTCAGATTAAGGCTAGGAGGCAGAGCACATATAATCAAGAATACCAAATGTTTGTGCAAGGCCCCGGCGAATTGGTAGATGCCATGTTTGCGCGTTTTGATGGGATTGTCAGTAATTTGCGCGCCATTGGGACTTTGGCTTACTCTGACCACGATAGAGCGATCAAACTTCTCTATGCTCTTGATCGTACCCTATGGGAGGTGAAGATCTCCAGTATTGAAGAGTCGGCAAGCTTTGACACTCTAACTTGCAATAAACTCTTTAGTAAGCTTAAGTCCACCGAGATTGCCAAGGTGTCTCGACCGAGAGTTGGAAAACCTTTGTTGCCTTCGATTGCTTTGTGTTCCAGCCCTGGCAGTGGTACCTCATATGGAGGTAGTGCGTCTAGAGTTTGCATTTCTTCTGGGGGCTTTGCCTTGTCTTCATTGGTCTCCATCACAAAAGAACAAGTGGACACATTGGACGATGAAGAGCTTGCTCTTATAGTCAAAAAGTTCACTAGGTTCTACAATGATAGAAGAGATCAAAGAAGATGAGGCTTTCGAGGGTGCGGTGATCTTGATCATATTAGAGCAAATTGTCCAAAACTGAACTCAAAGAATGAACATGAACTCAAACACCAGAAAAGAGACAAAAAATCCTTCTTCACAGGAAAAAGATGAAAAGTGGCGAAAAGGATGGCTATAGCTTTTGTGGCTGCACTAAGCGACATCGACAACGCCTCAAGTGAAGAGCCAAGCTCTAATGAAGAAGATTTTTACAAGAGTAAAGAAAAGAAGGAAAAGACAAAGGACTTCAATGGGCTTTGCTTCGTGACAAATGACAAGTACCACAGTGATGAGCCTGACTCATCTGAGGTTAGTCTATCTCATGACCAATTACTTGTTAAAAACAATGAATTACATGATGCAACTATTTCACAAGATAGACTGCTTAAACTTGCTGCTAAAGAACGAAAGGAACTAAAGCTTAAAATTGAATCACTTTCTACTGAACTTGCTTTGTTGAAGTCTAAGTCTGAAATTGCTGATTGTGAGTCTTGTCTTATCATTATGGATGAACTTGCTCAGTTGCGTCTGATACATGCTCAAAACATTGAAAAACTTGAAAATGTTCAGAAGCAAGTTTTGGTGATGGAGTCTAGTCCTTGTGCCATCGATGAATGCTCAAACTACTCTTTACTGATTGAAAGCATTAGTTTGAGGGCTAAGCATATCGATGAGCTGAAGGCTAGATTGGAGAGTGTTAAGTGTTCTAAGGATGTGCAGCCGGCATGTCCCACCTGCATCACCCTTAAGAACCAACTCAGCTTTGCTAGAGAGTAGGTAGAAAAGCTGAAGTGTGAGAATGATTATCTTATATCCATGGTAGACAAATGCACTGAAGGGAAAGGGAAAATGGATTTGCTTTTGGATAAAACAAAAATGTGCGCTGACAGGGCAGAGTTAGGTTATGAGAGAACCTCTTCTAATACCCTGAGCCAAACTGTGTTCACTGTACCTACTACCCTTGAGAAAGAGAGAGCCCAGTTAGACACACCTCAAAAAGCAAAAAATCCTAACCAACCCAAAAAGATAATTATTTCTTCACTCAAGACAGACTCCAAGCAAAAACCTAGGAAAACTATGAGGTTCGCGCCAGAAACCTATAAACCTACACTCAAGAAAGTTTTTCATTGCGCATATTGTCATCGTGTAGGTCATTTGATTGGTTTTTGCTATCGGCACATGAGAGATGAACATCGTGCTCATGCTTTGAACTTTCATTATTATTCTTCATGTGATTTGCATGAGTATGCTTTTTGCTCATTTCCTGATATTGAGGCCCCACATGGATTTGTTAGTGAGTTTGCACCTCGTGGTGTACACCATACTTCATATGGTGATAGATCACGTGTAAGAGGCTTTGATGCTCCACAGGTTGGGAGACCTCGTCGATTTTGAGGTTCGCGCTTTATTACTAGATCACGCACTTTTTATCATGGTTTATCTCCTGTGCATGGTTAGTCTACTACTTTGCCTGGATCTCGAGTTTTGCGCTGCTGGATTCCAAAACAATTTTTATCTCACCCTCTCACCGAGCATCCGAGAGATATTAGCATGTTTTGAGGGGGAGCTGTGTAGCATTGCATGAGCTTCTGTCACATGTTTAATTGCTTTTACAAGTACATGCTTCATTATGCCTTTGTAGTATTATCTTTAATACTATTGACTATTTTTGGCATGTTTTCATCTGAGAATTGACATGAGCATGGATTTTATTTGTGAAAATTTGAAAATGGTCAATACTTAGTCTAGAAACTAGCATGAATTGGTTGTGTGCATTTGCTATTTTTTACACACCTGATAGCTAGGTCCTTTTTACTTGGATGCTAATAGGCAACTTGATTTCATCAAAAATGGAAGAAAATGAAATGAAAAATGAATGAAAATGAAATGAAAATGGATGATATTCATGCTATTGTGCGCTAAATTTGAAAAGATCCAGGTGGGTTTGCTTTGTCGCACTACTTTGTTCTCGACGCCTTGTCATAACACTTTGGTAAGAACTGGGACAATGTAGTGTTTGCCGAGGCCATTGCTTTAAGCTTCTGATGGTTTCAACCTAAGCTTAGCATGGTTGTATAGCATAAGGTTGACATGCAAATAACCCCTGGCACAAAAATGAGAAATTTAAAATTCATTGCATATCATGTTTGCTGAAGCACCTTGAGGTGTGATACGCTTATCTAGTGTGTGCTTATATAGCTTTTGCATCTCATGCCTTGACATGTCTAGTATGCTAGTCTGAGTGGTGAAGCTTTTATTTGCTAAAATCTGAAAATGCTTGCTCATGCCTTTTGTTTAGATGGTATTCATTTGAGGATGTCATACAATACTTTTAGATGATATTCAAGGCGAATACTTGGTTGTACTGTAATTGCAGCTGCTCATGTCTCAGAAGCTCACATCTCTGCTTTACCCTTTTTCCCATCTTTGCATCTTTTTTATCTCCTTGATGCCTGCATTGTCAAAGGGGGAGAAATGATCTACATGATGTTTTTGCTTTTGGATCTCTTGGTTAAGGGGGAGTTGGCTTTCATGTTGAAATGTTTTGCTTTGCATGTTGCATCGAGATGTTTTTGCGCTTTTGCTTTGCCTTGCATATGGTTTTTGCCCAAGCAGGGAGATCTTTTACCAAGTGAAATGTTTTGCTCTTTTATGAGTTTTTATGGTCACTTGTGCGCTTACTTGCAATCCTCGTCATGTCTTTGCTTTGGGGTTGTCAATGCACTCATCAAGGTGGAGATTGAGAAACCAAGGGTGGTTTCGGTCTGAATGATGAGTGATTGACAAGGATGAGCGTCTGAGCGGATGAGTGGTTGAGAGTGGGTTGAGTGCATCGACGTTTCTATGTGGTATGGAGGTTTGGCTGCCGAGGTTTCGGCGGTGCGTCGCATTCTTGTTTTGGCTTGTCTTGTTTGTGCAGGGTGGAGATGCTGACCGACTGTTGACGGCGGATGATTGAGGGTCCAGTGGGGAGCTTGATGCCGGAGGATCAGGGAGGCCGGGCAAAGTTGGAGAAGATCTCAAGAGTGCTCGAAGAGACGAAGCGACACTTGGACGGACGGCTGACTACGACGGCGTGTCGACTAGGTTCGCGAGAGGGTGGCCAGGACAAGCATTCCGGTGGCTCGAAGGGATCGAGAGCGAAAGTGGCATGCTGGCGCTCGGAGTCGCGATGCGGTGTCACGAGTCGAAGGGCTGAGAGGCTTTGTCGGTTTTTGCTGAAAACCGTCGAAACATTATTGTTTTTGTTAATTCAAAAAATAGGTGTCTAGTTTTAGTTTAAATTTTCAGTTTATTAGTGTAACCTCTTGGTATAATTTTTGGAGTGGTTCTACTCTGAAATTATATTATAAGGAGAGTCAATTTGTAATTTTACTTTTAGTTTTTATAGGGTAATTTTTAGAATTGTTAAATCTGAAATTACTAAGGGGGGCTTCTAGAAGAATAGTTGGTAGGATATTATCCCCCATATTGGCTGAACCATTTGAGAACTTTAGAGAAAAATTTTGTAATGAAAAGAAAGGAGAAAACTTGAGTTTGCATCAGCTTTGAACGGTGAACAGCATTTTCCAGTCCAGCGCAGGTAATTTCTGTGGTCAAATTCGATTTTGTGCTGTGTTTTCTGGAAAATATAGTGCAGAACTTGATCTAGATGTCCAAGTAACTTTTGTTGTGAATGAATTGAATGATCCATTTTTTAAAGTTTCAAAGGATTTCTGAGAATTCTTCCTATTTCTATTGCTGATCAAATTAGGCACCACAGTGCTGAAATATTTTTGTGGAACTGTTTTTCTGTTTTGATATTGCACTTCACATGTTCGATGAAATGTTTCATCAAGTGTTCATCAATATTTTGGATGATCATTGAAGTGTTTCTTGAGTGATAGATTGGTAGAAGGTTGAACAAACTTTATGTAATACCAGAAATTATTCTATCAATTTTGCTGTCTTGTTTGATCAAAACAGAACTATTCATTGTCATGTCTGAAATTAATGTTAGAGCTATGCTGATTGATGTTGTGTGAGATCTGGTCAGGTTAGTGTTCTGATCTAAATATGTTTGGTTGAGCTTTTGTCAAGGATCTCCTCTCTTCTCTGTTCTGATCTAAATATGTTTGGTTGAGCTTTTGTCAAGGATCTCCTCTCTTCTCTGATCACTCTAGCAAAGTTCCAACATCATTTTTAGCCTATTTTCAGTGTGCTCTTTTTACCCCAGTTTCAATCTGAAATTAACTGAAAATGCTTATATGTGTGTTCAGATTAAGATATGTGAGATCTTCTGAATATAAAATATTTTTGGTCTGATTTTGAGTTGAGTGTTAACTGAAATATGAATCAATACTTGTGTTTAATAGGTGAGAAAATTTCTGAATGTTGGAATCATCTTACTGAATCATCCAGGTTATAACGAGTTCTAGCTGTTTGGTCTTCAGATTGCAGTTATATTTTCAGTTGAGTCCTGAAAGCTCTTCTGATCTGTTTTCTTGAGGTTGTGTTAGTGCTTCACCATTAGAACCCAAAAAATACTTCCTCAAGTTTTGCTGATCTTTGCTTGCTGGTTCATGTCACTTTTGTATGAAATTCAATAGTGAGCATGTTTGTTTGCTATACATGTGTACAGGATATGTTTTCAGTCTTTGCAGTATAGTAGTTGTGGACAACATCTGTCTTGAATTTCTGATCTTCTTGACCTCTTGTGTTTGAATCTGTTTTTGTAAACATTTCAGTTTCATTCTAGCCCTTAGTAGTGAGTGATTCTGAATATGGCTTTGAACTCTGGTTCAGTTTGGTGTATTTGATTACAGACCACATGTGTCAAGTTTGAATATGAGATTGAGTTTTGAAAAATACCATGTTTCAAGTCAGAAAACATAATAGTGCTTGTGCTTGTATGTTCCATTTCTGAAATTGATTGAAGCAATCATGTTTTCAGTGTTGATTTTGTTCTAGTTAAGTTTGAATGAGTGTCATACTCCTTTGGATGAATGTATTCCTGTGTTAACACTTTCCAAATCAATTTTGAACCAAACACATACTGTTTTCAGATTCTCTAGTTTTCAGTCACTGAATTTTGAAGCAGAAGTACTATAAGGTTTGGTTATTCAGTTTCTAGTAGTTTGCTTAATCATCTGAATTCAATAGTGTCTACTATTTATATATCAGATTCTTGTGCAGCTTGTGAGTACTTGTTTTGAAATATTGTTCTGAAAACTACATTTCAGTTTGCAATCCTGAAATATTTCTGATGTTTTATATCCAATGAAATTCATTTTGTATCTGGTTTGGTACTGCTGTATATTACATTTAGTTTTGGTTGTTTGATCTTCTGAATTCCTGGCTAGTGTATTCTGATTCAGTCTAGTACTAATTTTTCAGAACTTGAATCTAGATTTTAACCTTTCTCTTTTTAGAATCACCAATCTTATTTCTTGAGATATATATCCTGAAAAGTAAGTTTCCTGTTCTGGATTGTTTTGCCCTGGCTTTTGTCGGAATTGCAACAATACTGTCTTATAGGGTGCATTACAAGAAATCTGAAATTGTTGTGCAGCATACTGAAGTTTCAGAAGTTGAATATTGTGTGCTGAATTCAATCTTGTTCTGATTTTGAAGTATACAAGTTGAATCAAATCTTGAATTATGAATCTTATTGAAATACAATATTACTATTCATCGTCCGACAAATTTGAGAAGTACAGGGATTACATTTGAGATTGAATTGATACAAGCTGATTTACTTTTACAAACTTTAATTGATATTTTGTGTGAGTGTTGTGACAATTGTCGATTAAAATCTTGAAATAATGTTGATTGGTGGTTTTCTATCTTGTGAGCTCAAATTTTGTATTGATTGAATTATATTTTGAAATTGAGTGTTTAGAGGTGCGTTGGGTGATTTTAGTAGGTCATCACGTTCGAAAGAAAGTGTCGAGGCGACTATTCACCCGCCTCTAGTCGCCATTCCGATCCCACAGTACTCGTTAATTAAATGCAAACGATAATTATTCAAGGAACACGATAACAATTATCCTCATACATTAACATAGACTCTACTAGCATGTTCCACAAACACATCACTCACTCACACAAGTATCTAATACCCATGGAGGTCATATGAGCCTCATGCTTTGGCTGTGGAAGAGGCTTCGTCAACAGATCTACCATGTTCAATTACGTGTGCACCTTGCAAATATTCACATCACCTCTCACAATGATCTCATGGATCAGGTGATATTGTCGAAGTATATGTTTGTACTTCTGGTGCGATCTAGGCTCCTTGGCTTGCGCAATGGCACCACTTTTATCACAATAGAGGTCCACTGGACTGGACGCACTAGGAACAACACGTAGCTCAGAAACAAACTTCCTGATCCAAACGGCCTCCTTCGCCGCTTCTGAAGCAGCAATATACTAAGCTTCTATTGTAGAATCGGCCACCATCTCTTTCTTGGAACTTTTCCAACTCACTGCGCCTCCATTGAGGCAGAACACAAAACCAAATTGCGATCGAGAACCATCTTTATCGGTTTGAAAGCTAGCATCCGTGTAACCACTTAAAACGAGCTCCTCTTCACCACCGTAAAACAGGAACATTTCCTCAGTCCTTCTCAAGTACTTGAGGATACTCTTTATTATAGCCCAGTGACTTTCACCTGGGTTCAATTGGCACCTGCTCATAACACTTAGAGCATATGACACATCTAGACATATACATAGCATGCATACATGATGGATCCAATTGTGGAGGCATACGGGATCGCACTCGTGTTCTCTAGCTCATCAGGTGTCACAGCACACTGAGTCTTACTAAGAGAAATACCATGTGACATTGGCAGAAACCCTTCTTAGAATTCTGCATTTTTAACCGTTTCAAAACCTTGTCAATGTACATACTTTGGCTTAATCCAATTAGCCATTTTGATCTATCTCTATAGATCTTTATGCCCAAAATGTATCCTGCCTCTCCAAGCTCTTTCATCGAAAACTATTTTTCAGTGAAGTCTTAACAACATTCAACAAAGCAATGTTGTTCCGATCAACAATATGTCATCCACATATAGGATAAAAAACACAAGTGAGCTCCCGCTAGCCTTTTTGTAAACACAAGGCTCTTCTTCGTTCTTGATGAAGCCAAACCCTTTGACTACCTCATCAAAACAAAGATTCCAACTCCGAGAAGCTTGCTTCAATCCATAAATGTACTTTAGCAACTTACAAACATTCCCAGCATTCCCCGGACCGTCAAGACCTTCAGGCTTTGTCATGTACACTACCTCACTTAGGTTTCCATTTAGGAAAGTCATCTTGACATCCATTTGCCATATCTCATAATCATAAAATGCGGAAATAGCTAGGATGATATGAATAGACTTAAGCATAGCAACGAGCGAAAACATTTCATCATAATCAACACCTTGAATCTATCTGAAACCTTTCGCCACCAATCGTGCATTATAGATATGAACATTTCCATCAACGTGTAATGCCCAGATTTAATAAATTGGGATTTTATTGAATTTCCATAGAAAATCAATAAATACAAGACGTTCATCACATGACTGCGTACAATATGCCAATCAAAGATGGTTCGTAGACCATATTATTACAAAAGAGTTAAATAAAAGAGAGACTAGGAAAATAAATCCTTTAGATGAATGTCTTCTTCCAGTCTCACTGCCTTGACTGGGTCGCTACTCCAGACCATCCTCCTCCTCGTAGTACGTTGCCTCTGGTGTGGTGAGTAAATGGGGGTGAGTACAATCGTACTCAGCAAGCCACCAAAATGCAATTATAATGCAAGATAGTAACAAGGAAGGTACTGTCTCTTGTTTGTGAAAAAGTACATTTGTAGAGCATTTAATGAAGTCATGTTATTAGTACAAAATGTAAACATGTGTAAATACATCATCTTCTAACTCGAGGGGTACATTCATCCAACCCTCACTCAACAGTCCTTACATGCCATGAAGCACACAATTATTCATACAAAAGTAAACTAACTGCGGTGAACATTGCCCAACCCGCCCTTGACCGTGGGCACGACTTTTCGAAAAGATTATACTCTGATCAGAAGTGTACTACTGTACCCACAAGGCACTTATTCCCGCATACCAAAGTGTGTCGTGATGACACCACGTCACCCCAAAGGAACTCATGCCAAAACCTTTAGCATGAACACACCAATTCGATAACACCCTCATATAGGTTTCATACGACACACCAATGCATCGGGACAACGCCGTACCCCCCCTTGAGCCTCATCGGTACAAGACACCTGCAGGTGTCACTTGCCCCCTCCACTATGGTGCTTCAAGTTGGAACGCTTCATACCTCCAGTTAGGACTTACCCACTAGACTTGTGGTTAGTACGAGATTGTTTTGCAATAGATCCCGTAGACCGATCCTTATAGTGCCCCGGGTGCGACCAACCAATGCCCTAGCTTACACCCGGAACCCACCATACTTATAACATAACCCAAACTCCAACAAAATTCCAAAGACGAGAAATAACAGGGAAATCATATAATAGAATCCAACTATCTACAACTCATTCTTTTATCGTAGAGCAGTTGTGTCGATACATTGGACACTATCTAATCATATATTTAAAAGTGACAAGGAGTTTAGACTCAATGAGCATGGCTTGGGTTTGCACAACAAGGACGGGGATCGAATAAATATATCGTAGGGCTTGTAATTAAACTAATGCAATAATAACCCTATGAGTTATAGCGATAATTATGAAAAATGGGCTCAATTATGATGAACTTGGGGTTTGTGACTTGCCTTGATCAGAAAATGGTGAAGGTGGAACCTCGGGATAGAACTCTGGATCCTCGACTGCGTCGTAGTCTTCTCGATACGAAAAATAAACATAGCATTAAATAAACAATCCAAAATCATACTTCAAACATATAGACTTTGGGTGGATTAAATTAAAGGAAATAAAGTTATTAATCCTCTGTATTTATTCTCAAAATTTTAGGACAACTAATCATGGAGTTATGAATTTTCTGAAAAGAAATAAACATTTACCCTAAAGGGTTTTTAAATCCCCTGTTAAATAAAAATAAAATGTTCAAAATAACCTACTATTTTTATTGCATCAATGTGAAGAGAATAAAAAGATAAATTTTAAAAATTTTGAATGGTCAAATTTGGAGTTAAATTGAGCAAGTTATGAATTTTTGAAGTTTAAACAATTTTCTGAATTTTTATTTAAACGGGAAATGGCCTCTGGTCAACGGTGAGCCAGGCCCACCATGGACTCGCGCACTATGCGCATGAGCTGGACACGTGGCTGCAGTTGGATCTAGATCCAATGGTTGGGGAGCGTGTGGGGTTTTTAAGTGAGATCCGACGACCAGGATTCGATGATACCGCTTCGGCGAGATCTGAGGGCTCAGGTTAAATCCCGTGGGGATTTAATCCTCGCCGCTTAGATGCGATCGTACAATTGAGGGCTCATCCAGCACGCGCATGGCATAGAGGAGACCAAAGTCTTCGTACTCAACTCCAGCGGCGCGACGACGAGCGATCCCAGTGACGGCGACGGCTCATCGGACTCGCTAAGGGCAAAAATGAGATCAGGAGGGCAAAGGGAAAACAGAGGTACCAGCAATGGCAACGGTGACAGGCTAGTGACAACCGGCAACAAGGGGAGGTGGTGGATGTCCTCGGGTTCGATGACGGCGTGCGGTTCTAGTGGTGCTCCAGCCCAACAGAGGTGAGGCCAAGATCGCCCGAGTGACGACGGACCTGTAGCAGTCGACGACAAGAGCGGTGGGGTCTTATGGTGCCGGCGAGGGACTACCGGAGCTGAAATAGAGGGGCGGCGGTTTTTGGGCATCACAATGCACCGGGAGTGCTTGGCTAGGGGTGAATTGGCGTGGCCGGAGGTGCGGTGTGGGCGGGGGTTTAAATAGGGGGTCACCGCCGATGATATGGAAAGTCTACCGAAGGAAACCACAGAGGATTCCTAAAAACGTCGGCGAGCTTTCCTTACACCAGATTTCCGACAATTCAGGCCTGATTTCATGGGGAACCAGAGGGAAACATATCCATGGAGCATGGCAAGTAAACCGTGCATCCAATTTGAAGGAAAGTGACGCGGCGCGACGGATTTGGAAGATGGGGTCGCCGAAAAAGGAAGGGGGGGATTCCATCAAAGACGACAACTCCGACAGGTGGGGGCAACATGTCGACGGGTGCTGGTGAGGGTGAACACGCCAACAGGAGGGTGGCCGATGGGTAGGACCAGACGGGCACGAGCGAGAGAGAGAGGAGGGCATCGGCGCCGACAGGGGGGCCCACTTGGCAGTGGCTCGGGCATCGGACTGGGCTGGGCCGAGGGAGGTTTGCGGGTTGCGGCCCAATAACATTTAAAATACCTTTTTCAATTAAAATAATTCCATATATTTATTTATTTGTTTAGATCTTGAAGCATAGTTTCTAGAATTTTGTAAAAATTCTCAAAAATACTTCTTGGCTTATAGATTCCACCATAATTTTATTGACTTTAAAATTTGAATTATTTCTCCAAGTTTTGTTTTGTTTGGGTACTTTTCTCTATTAAAATAATTCTTTTTAATCTAGAAATTTTATTTTCCCCATTTTTATTTTACATTGAAATTTTGGGGTGTTACAATCCTATCCCCCTTACAGAGAATCTCATCCTCGAGATTCGGATCAATCCTCAAATAACTCAGGTTGTTGAGCTTTTAATTCCTCTACCTTCTCCCATGTAGCTTCCTCTACCGGATGATTGCTCCACTAAACCTTGCAGAAGCGAATGAACCAGCTCCTAGTTATCCTTTCTTTGACTTCCAATATTCGGACGAGCTTCTCAACATAGGTCAAGTCTTCTTGAATATTGAGCTGCTGGAGGTCAACTTGCTACATCGGTACTCGAAGACACTTCTAGCTACGATACGTGGAATACATCATGTACCCCAGCCAATGAGGGTGGCAGCTCTAACTGGTAAGCGACCTCTCCTTGGTGTCGGATGATCCAGAAGGGTCCAACATAGCAAGGTGCTAACTTCCCTGTCATATTAAACCTTTGAGTTCCACGGAGGGGTGACTCTGAGATAGACATGGTCTCCTTCAAAGGCTAAGTCCCGACGGCTATTGTCGGTGTAGCTCTTCTGTCGGGACTAGGATGTCTTCAATCTATCTCGGATGATCCTTACTTTCTCTTCAGCTTCCTGGAGAATGTCCGCACTAAATACTTGGGACTCACCGGTGTGATCCCATAATAAGGGCGTCCTACAATTGCGTCTGTATAAGGATTCAAACTGAGACATCTGCAGGTTAGCTTGATAGCTATTGTTGTACGAGAACTCGGCGTATGGTATGCTCTTGTCCCAAGTTCCCCCAAAATCTAGGGCACATGCCCTAAGCATATCCTCCAATATCTGATTCACCCTCTCGGTTTGTCCATCAGTCTAGGGGTGGTATGCTATACGGAAATTCAGTCTCGTCCCCATCTCCTCTTGGTGGTTTTTCCAGAATCAAGACGTGAATTGACTCCCTCTATCATAAACTATCTTATTTGGCACTCCGTGAAGGCACACGATGCGGGCCATGTATAACTCTGCCAACCTAGGGCCACTGAAGGTCGTCTTGACGGATATGAAGTGGGCTACCTTCGTTAGTCGGTCAATGATTACCCATATGGAGTCATATCCGACTTGTGTCTTTGGGAGTCCAGTGATGAAATCCATACCTATCTCTTCCCATTTCCATTCGGGAAACCTTAAGGGGCTGCAACAATCCCGCTGGTCTCTGATGTTCTGCCTTCACTCGCCGACAAGTGTCACATTCTGCCACGAACTGAGCAATCTCTCTTTTCATACTAACCCACCAATATCTTTCTTTTAGGTCCTGGTACATCTTTGTACTTCCGGGATGAATGGAGTACAAAGTGTCATGGGCTTATCTTAGAATTAGGATCCTTAACTCTTGTTTATTAGGCACACACAACCGACTCCCAAACCATACGGTGTCGTTCTCATCCTCTGAGAACCCTCGGCCCTGCCCTATTTCATGTTCTTCTTGATTGCAGCTATATCGGGATCTTCCAACTGAGCTTCGCGAATTTGGTCGATTAGGATGGGTCATGCCTCTAGTGTGGCTAGATAGGCTCCCGTGGTTATTCCAAGGTTTAACCTCTCCATATCCTTATACAACAGATGCACGTGATCCTAGACCATGATAGCGGTACAATATCCTTTTCGACTTAGAGCATTAGCCACCACATTTGCTTTACCGGGATGGTAGTGAATGCCTAAGTCATAGTCATTTATCAATTCTAGCCATCGCCTCTGCCAAAGATTTAGATCGGGCTATGTGAAGATATACTTCAGACTCTTGTGATCCATGAATACTTCGCAACGGATTCCAACAAGATTGTGCCTCCAAATCTTAAGGGCGTGCACTATGGCAGCCAATTCTAAGTCATGGTTGGGGTAGTTCAACTCGTGTGGTCTTAATTATCAGGAGGCGTATGAGACAACTTTCTCGTCTTGCATAAGAAAACATCCTAAACCCTGACGAGATGCGTCGCAATAGATAAGAAAATCCTTCCTTATGTCCTGTAGGGTTAAGATGGGTGCCGACACTAACCTCGTCTTGAGGGTCCAAAAACTTTCCTCACATTCCGGAGTCCATTCAAACTTTTCTCCTTTCTGCAGCAACCTAGTCATGGGCTTTGCTATCTTGAAGAAATTCTCAATGAATCGACGGTAGTAACCCGCTAGTCCAAGAAAGCTTCGTATCTTTGATGCGTTGGTGGGTGGCAGCCAATCCGTTAATTCTTCCACGGTGGAGGGGTCTACCGCGATGCCTTGTGCCGAGATAATATGCCCAAGAAATTTTACTTCCGCCATCCAAAACTTGCATTTGCTGTACTTGGCGTATAACTAGTGTTCCCTGAGTTTTCCTAGGGTCAACCGGATGTGAGACTGTTGGACCGGAAATGGCAACCAGAGGAGGGGGGAGGGTGAATGGGAGCTTTTAAAATTTTAGGCTAAAAATACCCTTTTGTTTTTATTCTGTCTTCTGTGGAACAGGCTTCGAACACACTCTTTGAAGTTCTGGTTCGGAGGTATTTCACAGCTCCGAAACTAGGGTTCACAAGGAGCAAAAGTTCGAAGTCAAGAAGACTTCGCTCCACCCACAAAACCAAACCCTCTATTCTGCTAAGTCAGTGCAGGCTCCTCACACTAGGTGTCTTGAGCAGACTTCGGACTTCACCCTTTACAGGAGGTGGTTTTGCTCTGTAGACTTCGACCAGAAACTTCACACTAGCAACTGATACTAGGCGGCGTGTTGAGAAGGTCAAAATGCACACGACAAAATTTTGCTTAGGGAAGAAAGCAAGCTCCAATCATACACACTTAGTGCTTCACTAGTAACAGTTAGGTGTTGCCTCAGTTTACAAAGAGCGAACGCACACTTGAAAAACACACTACGCACACACTGATCTTTCTCACACTTCTCCAAAAACACCTAGTGAACAAGCCTAAACCAAAAAGAATTGGAGCACAAAGAAATCAAAACATGCAGTGCAAAACGAGCATACAAGTTTAAGCAGTAAATGAAAACAGAATCAAAGTTTCATTGCTTGAACAGGGAACAGAAAATGAATTCACAGGTTGAATACATGAGTGTGTGGCGGCTAGCACAGGAGTTCTAAAATGGCTTCTCAAAGTGTTACTGTTGCCTAGATAGCTTCCACTATTTATAGGCACTATTCAGCCGTGTGAATAGACTACTTTACCCGTAGGGTTTATACTGATTTTGTCTCATCAGAACAGGGGGTATAGATGGTAGTGTACTTTATTTGGAGGCTTCTTTTGTCAGCTTCGCAGAGCAGACAACATCAGCTTTTGTAGAACAGACACGATCAACTTTTGCAGTTTTGGAGTCTTATGAAGCCCCCCTTCACAAGAGAGGGGTGCGGTAGCTTCGGTGAGAAGCCTTTAGCCTGATGGCCTTCACTTCACCGAAGTAAGCCTTTGATACAGCGACGGTTTTGAGCTGAAGCCGTCAAAGCCCTTGTGCCTTCGCGCCATCACCTCCGGAGTGGATCACCACGGCTTCACATCTACTCCTAGCTCAAACTCCGTCAGTCCGTGTACCGAAGCCATGTATGGACAACGTACCTCAAGTCACCCACACTCTGAAGCCCCACCTTCGGAGTACCACCCTTCGAAGTTTCTCCTTCGTCCAAGACCTCCGAATGAAGCATTCCATGAGCACTTCGTCGTAGTGTCTCTTCCTGAGCACACTCCTCGACGAACCTCACCCGAACCATGCCTTTGATGCACCTTGACTTCTGAGACCTCCGTCGGGTAAACCTTCGAGTGCCTCCCTCTGGAGCACACTTCGAAAGCCTTGCCTCATTGCTGAGGACTTTGTCCACCATACTCCGAAGTCACTCTATTCGGAGTACCCTTCGAAGTGCCTCGCCTCCAAGGACTTCGTCTCAGGGTACCTTTAACCGGAGCCATGCTCCGCACTCTCTGTCATCGCCTGGCGTAACTTGACCCGAGGACCGACCTCGACCCCTCGCAACCTTCATGACCGAGCTCCCCGCTCGCCCAGCATCAAACCTCTCATTTGACCCAGGTTTACTCGCTGCGAACCGTTCGTCGCTTCGAAGTCACCTGCACACCACAGACAAATAGACAAGTGTATCCAGTACCCCGGAGACCTCTCCGGGTAAGCACCCTCCGGTACACACTCCGGTGTACTGCCCAAAGTACCGAACCATTCGGTGCAATAAAGTCATCGTGTACTGTCGGACCCCTTTGGCAGTCACATTCCGCTACAACAGCTGCAGCAATTGAACCCTTCGGTGAAACAACCTCCGAATCACTTCGGAGGTACCCCTTCGAAACCAGAGGATAAAATTTGTCAATCACTCATCACAGACTCCGAAACCAACCCATTGTTTCTCAATCTCCCCCTTGATGAGTGCATTGACAACCAAATTCAAGTTTAAGAAAATTTGAAAAATTTCAGCACACAAGTGACCATAAAAACTCCGAAAAGAGCCAAATCATGTCACTTGACAAAAGATTTCTCTCCCCGTTTTTCAAAAGAGTAAAAGTCCCTTCGGCACATCTTTCTCTATGCACAATAAAAACTCCCCCTGAGTTATTTTTCCCCCTTACTGCAGAGAACACAAGGATTTCTCCCCCTTTGGCAATGCAAGCATCAAGGAGTATTTAAAAGATGCAAAGCTTCGAAATGGGAAGAAGTGTAGAGACATATAAAGCAAAAATATGCCAAACTTAACGACAATTATCATGTGCTCAGCTCAATGTAACATGATCTAGAAAACATAATGACATCATGCAATTTTATCATTTTGAAATAAAAGCATCACCACTCAATCAAGTTAACTAGACAAGTAAAGGCAAGGGCTACGCAAAGCTAATCAATTTCTACTCTAGACAGACAAGTCCAGTTCAAATGGAGCATTGAAAGCAATCTTGATTGGCAATGGATTTACACTTGCTATTATTTTCATAATGCTAGGGGTTATTTGTTTATCTACCTTATACTTTCCAATCAAGCCAAGCCTAGGCAAGACAGTCTTTAGAAGCTTAAGGCAGTGATTTTGGCATACACTAAATTATCCCAGTTCATACCAAAGTGCAATGGTAAGCAGTCTAGAATAAAAGTAGTGCGACAAACAAATCCACCTGGATCTTTTCGTTCTAAGCATTTGAAATCATGGATTTGGAATTTTTTTCTTTTCTTTTAATAATTGAACAACTTGTTCAGCACTTGTTAATGAATATCCATGAAAAAGTAATATGATTTTTCAAGTTGCAATTTTTAGCATCCAGAGAAAAGGATTCTTTCTATCAAGCCGATAAAAGATAGCTAAAGCAGTCCTGCCTAAACATGCTAGAGTTAAGACGAAGCAGTGAGCATGATTTGATTTTGGAAAGAAAATCATGCACAAAATGTATCAGACATATTACACAGAGCTGAGCTGTCATGATTACATGAATTAAAACAAGGCATATTAGTGCAAAACATGTAACGGCAATTTCACACACAATGAACATATGCATATCAGTGAAAATGTGCTCCCCTCACAGAATGCCATAAGGGTGATAAACACCAAGTTCCCCACGCAAGTAGGCGAAATGTGAAGTATCAAGGGGTTTTGTGAAAATATCGGCTAGCTGGTGTTGGGTATCAACATATTTGTTGGGGGAAAATATCTCATATTCGGGATTATTGCCGAAGCAACATAAAGGCAGTCATCAGGTTCGAAGGTTCTCAGAAGATCATCTTCGAAGACACCCGGAACCCCGTTCGAAGCACAAG
>JAAALK010000080.1:74402995-74495396 GCA_019279435.1 Zizania palustris
CTAATTTATCAAAGTATCATCAGCAGACGAAGACTTGGTATGACCCGAAGGTTAAGCTCAACAAGTTAAGGCCGGGTCATCTTGTTCTACGAAGCATTATAGCACCAGGGAAGTTAGGCAATAAATGGGAAGGTCCATATCTAATTGTCCGCTCAGGGCGCCCTGGTTCATTTAAATTAGCTAATTTAGAAGGTGAAGAGTTAGCACATACTTGGCATGCGGAGCACCTAAAGCGATACTTCGCATAAGGGCTCCTTGTAATTCGCTCGTAATCACCTCTAAATTAATAAATCATATGACCCTGATAGTTGCCTTCCCCTCATAGACTTCCAGCTTCCGAGTGGATGCACTGGAACCGCGGGGTCGACCGAGAGGGAAGTGTCATTAAGCTGGGTTGTATTTTCGGACTTCGAACCCATAAAGTTCGAAGCCTCCGACGTGGTGGCTGACATAATCCGGAGCCCAGGCCAACGGCTTGTAGGCATCCGTAAAAGAGCCCAAAACCACATTCTACAGAGTCCAAGCCATTAGCTGGTAGACTTCCGTAAAAAGAGCCGAAGGTGGCCAAAATCTACGGAGTCCAAGCTGCAGCTTGCAGACTTCCGTAAAAAGAGCCGAAGGTGGCCAAAATCTGCGAAGTCCAAGCCATTGGCTGGTAGACTTCTGCAAAAACAGCCGAAGGTGGCTAAATTATACGGAGTCCAAGCCATTGGCTGGTAGACATCCGTAAAAAGAGTCCAAAGAGACCATTGCAAACTCCGAACCATTGGTTCGTCAGAGATCGCAAAGACAAGCCGAAGGTGGCTAAAGCAAAACAACATTTGAGTCATGAGCTTCGAATGTCTGTTAACATAGTCCAAAGTGACAAATTTCTTAAGACACTAAAGTGTCCTGGAAGTTATCTCAATTGATTTCTTTCATAAAACAAAGGTATTAAGTTACCATTCTTCTGACTGCAAAAAGTCGAAGACATTTTATAAGATTTCAAAAGATCTTTAAATGACAGAGGGGCTCCGAACCCCCAAGAAATTGTACTCCGAAGTTTTTTCTTTGCGCATAACCATCTTTGAATACATTTCGAAGTTGCTTATACCCAAAGAGGGGCTAGTAAATATGGAGACAATTTTAAATCGACATTCACTATTAAAACAAACGTGTTTACAGATTACACTATGAAAAATTGGTATCTATACCAAGAAGGAATCGGAGACCTCTTCGGTCCCGAGAGCTAGGGGTGGAATGACTAGTTCCAACATCAGAAGTTCTAAGAACTTTACGTTTAACTCTCTTCCTCCCCTTCGAAGCTCTAAAATCCTTCTGCTCTTGTTGAAGCTCAGCCCAAGTTCGAAGCCGCTCGGGGCTTCTTTCCCAGCTTCTAAGATCTTCAGATCTTTTATTTCGAGCTTCACCTTCGTCTTCAGACCAATTAGTGTCTTCAGAAGACGAGGTGTTTGCGTCTTCTTTATCTTCCTCTTTAATATAAGACAATACGTCTTTGATTACTTCGGGCGCAATTACGCCGGAGTCATCTCGAGGAATAAGAAATCGAGGACGCTTATAACTCTTTAGAAGTTCGAAGGTGTTCCACAATGAGCGAAGTTAGTTGTTAAGCTCTAACACTTCGATATCTTCCATAAGAGGCAAAGCCTAAAAATATGACAAACAAGACTTTCATTGATAAATGTTTACAAGCATGAGCTTTACATAATCAAAACATCCTAAATAATTCCTAAACCTGCGGGTTCGGAGGAGGCTAACTGCTCGAAGCTTGACTCCGAACTTGCTTCTGACGTTGGCCTTCATCGATCCAAGCGTTGATCGCAGAACGACCTTCGGCTCTCCATGAGGTTTGAAAGGCTCGCCAGGCGGCAGTCTCGCCTTCGGAAGGATTCAAAAGCCGCTCGTCGTCGAAGGTAATGGAACCCTCTGCGCTCGGAGTGATTGTTCGGCCCAAATCCTCGTAGTAACGAAGTAATCCGAGGGCAGACACTTGTCCGGAGAGTTCTCCATAACGCATGCCTGCCGTCTTCATTTGCTTCGCTGCTCCTTGGATCCTCTTTAATCGGCGCAGCAGAGTCACATTGTCATCCGAAGGAAGTGATCCAGTAGTACCGAAGTACTCCAGAACACTTAGCATCTGTTCGATGACCTCCGTAGCCACCTTCTCCGACTTAAGCTTTTCTTCAATTAGCGCATCCTTGCTCGAAGTCGTTTCTGCCAAAACTCCGGAAATCCTAGCGTTCTCCGTAATTAAATCTTTCTTCTGGTTTAGGAGTTGGCTAGCTTCCTCTTGGAGCCTTACAAGTTCGGACCCAGCACTAGCATGCTCCGACCTCACCTTTTCAATTTCGGCCCGAAGCACGATTCTTTCTGCTTCGAGCTCCTTATTAGCAGCCTCCAAGCCCTGTCTGGCCCTGCGCTCCGCTGAAATTACATTGTCCATTTGAAGTACTCTAGCTTCGGAGAAAGATAAGTTGCGTTTCACAGCTTCATTTTCTTCCCGAAGCTGAGCAATTTCATTTTCGTTCGATAAGGCTGCAGCGCGGGCCAAGACCGCTTGCTAAGAAGAGAAAAAACTGAAGTAAGAAATTATTCATTTATAATTTGCTACTGGTTCGAAGATGTACTTCGAACCCAATATAATTTGCTAAAGATATCGGTTTGAAGGTGCTCCGTACCTGATAAGCTGCTCGTTCCAAAGCAACATTAAGCTCCGAATTCTTTGCCTTGCTTAATTTTGCTACTAGCTCTGTCTCCCCGACTTCCCGACTCACTCGACCTAAAGGTTTGAGCAAAGTCCGAAGCCCTCTTCTTTGCTCCAAAAAAGGAGTTAAAAGAGGGAGCAGAGCCGAAGCCTTTTGATCTTCCCTGCTTGGCGAAGCTCCGGAGTGTTCTCCTGAGGTCCTTGGAACTTCTGAAGATGGCCCCCCTCAGTTGATTCACTTTCATCTGTTGACTCAGACGAAGTCGATCCTTGAGTAGGGAGAGGCTCTATGTGTCTTTTACCCCTTCCAGGCCCCTGTTGAGTAACCTCCGGGTGTGGCTCCGAAGTTGTCGAAGGCCTTTGAATTGTGTCTTCGTGATGTACTTCTACAGCAGGAGGCTCTGCAAAAACAAAAATATTATACATTGTATAATTTTGCAGAAATCGATAAGAATTATGCGAAATTTACCTTCGACATTCTCTGGGAGATCGAGCACTGGACTGCTCGGAGGATCAAAGGTGAAGTCATCATCTGAATCCACAGTTAAATTTTCTGCTGTTGGAGTATCTCCGTGAGCAGTCCTTCCTTCCTCCACAACTGAAGTTGTAGGAACTTCAACTTCATCTTCGCCCATAGGGGCTTCGATTTGCTCTTCTTGAGTATCCGGAGCTCTCACTTCTTCAATGTTAGCCTGGGGCTCCGGTATACCTGCAGTATCTTCAATGTGAATATTTCGTTGAGCTGCATCTTCATCAATCAATCTCACTAATAATATACCTTCATCTTCTTTAGAACCGGAGATTGAGGTTCTTGAGCTCGAAGGCGCAGGATTCGAAGGTGCGAGATTTTTGGCTTCCGAGCCACCTTCTTCACCGGAGTCCTTGTGGAGCTCGAAGCTCCGGCTTCAGCCATTCTCTTCTTGGGTCCTTTCTCCAGAGGCACCCAGTCCATCAGAGGGGGCGGAGTCAGCTCCAACATTCCCCATACTCTGTTAAATCGTTCCCAACTCCCGACCAATTTAATTCGCCATTCTTTTTCAGTCGGAGTTGGGGCACCCAAAATCTTCTCCGAAGCCCTTACAATTTGCTCTGAAGTAATAGGGGCTGAAGAAGCTAAAAAATAATTCAAGTCAGTCTTTCTTCGAAGTAAATATGTACAACGCATGTTGGTTTCGAAGTTACCTGTAGGGCTCGAAGTAAAGTTGATCTTGCGAAGACCGCCTTCCGAGTCATCCTCGAAGACGATAGGCCAGTTGGCCATCAGCGGAGGAATTTGCAGTCCGAGGAATTCTTCGGCTAAGTCCCGCATGCTTAGCCTTCTGCTAATTTTCTGAAGCAGGTTAAGACGAGCTTCGAGCTGGCCTTCGTCAGGCTGCACTAAGGCTTCTTTCCGGAATTGAATTTCTTTGAGGGGCCCAGCCAGAGGACTGCTCGCTCCAACTTCGGCATAGAACCACCTCAGGACCCAATCAGTGTACCATCTAGCATTGATGGCCTTGGCAGGAAACTGAAGGGCATATTCGTCCCGAAGCCTAAAGTTGATAGAGCCGAAGGATACTACTACTTTTTCACCTCCGGAGCCTACGAAGGTCTTCGGCTGACAAGTTGCTCTATGAAGTGCAGCGAAGATTTCTGCCCTCCCCTCACAACCTTCGGTTCTCAGCGCCCATTCAAAGATAGCTAACCTAGCTACTGCATTCGGAGATAATTGAGGGAGGGTTACATGAAACAGATCCAATACCTCCACCAGGAAGTCTACAGCAGGAAGGCCCAAGCCAGCTTCGAAGAAAGCTTCGAATACTACTACTTCTCCGGGTCTTGGTGATGGAATCGATTCTTTGCCCGGCTTCCGAATCATAACTCCATTACTAATTTTTCCCCCTGCTGTGATTGCCAAAGACTCTCTCTTGCAGGTAGAAGGCCCCAACTCAAAAGATTGATCCAAATACTTGGTCGATGGCGGGCACAGACCTTGGTCATCGGCGATTTGGGGATTTCTCCCCCCTGCCGCCATGGATGTCGCCGTCGGCATCGGAGGTGCCGCCGCCAACGCTGCCGCCGCTGCCGCTGCGGCCGCCTGTTGCCGAGCCAAGGCCAAAGGAGGTGCAGATCCCTTGGTCTTCACCATCGCGATCGCCGGATTGCTCTGAGGAAATGGAGGCTAGGGCTCAAGAACTCAAAGGCTAGGGCTCAAGAACTCAAAGGGCTCAAAAGTTTTTGATTGCTAGAATGCGGTGAAAAGGTAACCGGGTAACTTCTAGGCCCTTTATTTATAGCCTAGACTTCACTTTCTTACCGTTAATCCATGTCGTTTCGCATTCCTGCCGTTACTTCTTTTACGAAATTAACGCCTGCTACAGTTTCCGTTGGAAACAGAAACTAACGGCTATTTCTTCTAAGTCTAAAAAGACTTTCGAACTTCCTAAGTCAGTTCTAAGATAGTTCGAAAAGTAATTACCTTAAGACTGATTCGGAGTTCATATCTTCATGCATTTCGGAGATAAAATAAAAACCAATAACCCCTATGATTGGTTATCTTTTCCTTTCGTATACTGCTTTCCTAACGTTACAGGTCAACGGAGAAGCGTATTCGAGGGGCTACTGTTGGGGGAAAATATCTCATCTTCGGGATTATTGCCGAAGCAACATAAAGGCAGTCATCAGGTTCGAAGGTTCTCAGAAGATCATCTTCGAAGACACCCGGAACCCCGTTCGAAGCACAAGATAGGCATTGGTTCGGAGTATGTCTTCGAACTAAAGCCCTTCAAGATCTTTTCTGCCAGCTAAGATGGAAGACTTATCTTCTTTCTTATTAGATTAGTCTTTTACCATTTTAGCCCTATTAAGGAAACCGAATAGTTTCCTTAATGTCGGTTGTAATAGAGGGGTAAATAGGTCTTTTCCTTAATGTTTGGGCCTATAAATACCCCCCATTTCACCTTGTAATAGGGACCGAATACAATTTATTCAATACACACCTTCGAACTATTCTAAGTTATTATCCTTTCGGAGGCTTAGAACAGTTTGCTTCACAAACACTTCGTTTGTTAGTTTCTTTTCTACAGAAACCTGTTAGCGTAATCTTTTACGCCAACAATATTGAAGTTCAATATCACCCTTCTCATTATGATATCTGAGAAAATGATATCGCACATCAATGTGTTTGGTTATGGAATGCTGAACCGGGTTGTTTACAATACAAATAGCACTAGTGTTATCATAGAAAAGTGGAACACTCTTATAATCTAACCCAAAATCCCGCAAAGTGGAAATAATCCACAAAATCCGAGAGCAACAGCTAGCTACAGCAATATATTCGGCCTCAGCCGTTGATTGTGCAACACTAGATTGTTTTTGGGAAGACCAGCAAACCAGCAAAGTACCTAGAAAATGACAAGTACTGGAGGTACTTTTCCTATCAATCCAACACCCAGCAAAATCCGCATCCGAATAGCCTCGAAGACATAAAGAGGAAGATGCAGAATACCAAATGCCAAATTCGAGGGTATGCTTGAGATACCTGAGAATGCGCTTTACCGCTTAGCGGTGCGAAGCTCGTGGCGAAGCCTGAAAACGAGCGCATAGACACACTGTGAAGTGTATGTTCGGCCTCGTAGCAGTCAAGTAAAGGAGGGAGCCGATCATGCTTCGGAACTTCTTCTGATCTATGGATTCTCCATCTTCATATGGATCCAATACTACAGATGTAGCCATTGGAGTGGCGAGTCGCTTTGCATTAGCCATGTCAAACTTCTTGAGCAGGTCCTTGGTGTACTTCGTTTGATGAATGAAGGTACCTTTTTTGCTTTGCTTGATTTGCAAACCAAGGAAAAAAGTAAGTTCGCCATTCATGGACATCTCGAACTCCCTGCTCGTGGCATCTACAAACTCAGAAACCAAAGCATGAGAAGAGCCACCAAAGATGATATCATCCACATAGATCTGGACTAGAAGGAAATCTTTGCCATGCTTGAGAGTGAATAGGTTTTTATCAATTGATCCCATCTAATACCCCCCTCAAGCAGAAAGAAATTAAGTCTATCATACCATGCCCGAGGGGCCTACTTGAGTCCATAAAGAGCCTTATGAAGTTTAAGGACTTTATGTGGGTATTTGGGGTTTTCAAAGTTAGGGGGTTGTTTTAGATAAACATCTTTGCCTATGAAGCCATTAAGAAAAGCACTTTTTACATCCATTTGTAAAAGTTTGAAACCACGGGATACCAAAAATGCAAGTAAAATCCTAATGGCCTCAAGACAAGCAACATGTGCAAAAGTCTCAGTAAAATCAATCCCTTCTAATTGAGAATAACCCTGAGCTACAAGTCTAGCCTTGTTTCTAACTACAGTCCCATCCTCCCCTTGTTTGTTTTTGAAAATCCATTTTGTTCCAATGAAATGAACATTTGGTGGAGGATCAACTAAAGTCTAGACGTGATTTCTCTCAAAATTTTCAAGTTCTTCATGCATGGCATTGATCCAGCTAGAATCAGAAAGTGCATGACTAACATCTAAGGCCTCGAATGAAGCAACAAAAGCGGAATCAATGAAATGAGCATGAGAACGTGTTACCCTTTGATCAAGCTCACCAATGATCTGCTCGGGAGGATGCATCCTTTGAATATGGTGTGGAGCCTCTCGGCGGGATGCATTCTCCCCCTCAACTTGTGCGTTGGAGTGGTGCAAGATGACCGATGTCGAGGTAGTTGCTTCGAGACCTTGCGCCAAAGTGGTTGAAGCTGGGTCCGCTTCGGGGATCGATGTCGAGGGGAGTAGGGGTTCATCCTCGAAATATCCGGGATCTTCATCTTCAAAGATGGTCTGTTCCATTTCGTGTTCATTTGTCTATTCAAAAGTAGAACTAACAGAGGGGGTTGATTCATCAAAAATCACATCACATGACTCGATGATAGTGTTAGTTTCCAAATTAAAAACACGATAAGAATGACCATGAGTAGTGTATCCCAAAAAGATCTTGTCAAAGAACGCGACTCAAATTTATCTAAATTTCCACGTTTCAGGATAACGCAACGACAAACAAAAACTCGAAGATGAGTCACTTTGGGATGTCTCCCAAAATGTAGTTCATACGATGTCAAGTTCAAATTGAGCACAAGAAGATTCGGTTTGAGATGTAACATGTAGTGTTCATGGCCTTAGCCTAGAATTTTCTAAGAGTCCTATGCTCATCGAGCATCGTCCTAGCCATCTCAACCAAAGTTCGGTTTTTCCTCTGAACAACACCATTTTGTTGAGGGACCCGCGGAGTAGAGAATTGATGTTCTATGCCATGCTCCATGGAAAATTCAACAAAGAGATTGTTCTTGAACTCAGTGCCATTATCACTTCGAATGAATTTCAATGCACTAGGAATTTCAGTGAAAAGTCTCAAAGCCAAGCTCCGAAAGTGTGAAAACACTTCATCCTTGCTAGCAAGAAATAAGACCCAAGAGTAGTGAGAGAAATCGTCGATAATGAATAGCACATACCACTTGCCGCCTAAAGAACTAACCCGAGAAGGACCTATAGTGTCCATGTGGAGAAGTTCTCCGGGTTGTTCAGTCATCACCATGTTGACTGGTGAGTGCGAAGCGGAAATCATTTTTCCATGTCGACATGGAGCACAAACTAAATTCTTCTCAAACTTGAGCTTGGGCAATCCTCGGATCAGACCTAGGCCACTCAGACGAGCGAGCAACTCAAAGCTCATATGCCCTAATCTCCTATGCCACTTCCAAAGCTCAGAAGTCAAATGTGCAACAAGACAATGAGAAGAACCAGATGACTCAGAAAAATCAGCTCCAAAAACTCTCCCAACTCTAAAGATATTCAGATCACAACGCCATCAGAATTGAGTACTTGCGAAGTATCACGATTGAATCGCACTTCGAAGCCCTCATCAAGCAATTGAGATACAGAAAGCAAATTGTATCCCAAATTTTCAACCAAAGCAACATCTTTGAGAGTGAAATTGGAGTTAATTCTTACCACACCTTTACCCTTCACTCTACTCCTTCTATTATTGCCGAAGGTGATATGTTCCTTTTTCTTGGTTGTGGTGAGGCTGGAGAACCATTCTGCATCTTCGGTCATGTGGCGCGAACAACCGGAGTCCATGATCCACGTGCCCTCCAAGCCTCGATCTGGCGCCTACACATGATAAGAGAATCTTGATCGCTCAGTGCTGGGGTAAGTGTAAGTAAGACGAGGCATCTAGCACTGAGTGATACGAGTAGTAGGCATAGTAAAAATAGATTGTCTATGCACAGGAAAATCCAAATGATGCAAAGTGCGAGGTCTACCTACATGCTGCGACCCAAATGCATGACGAGGTCTCCTAACCTGTCGAGGCACAAAGCTCCTCACATGGGGTCTTCCACCATATGAAACATGGTGAACACCTTGAGGAGAAAAACCTCTCTAGGGAGCCTCAAAAATAGGACGTGAGTGAAACTCATTCTCATGCATACCTAGAGATGAGTAATGCATGTCCTGGAAACTCATTGCCTGAGAGCGTCACTCATCCTTGATGCGACGAAAACATAACCCAACCAGATGACCCGCCTACTGACAATAAGAACAATGAAACACTCTCCTTGGGGTACTCTCATGGGTCATAGGAGCAATCCTCAAAGGCTCCTTGGGCTTCTGCTGAGTGGTTTTTTGGGAAGAATTTTCTTGGCAGGAGTGGTTTTCTTTGGAGTTCGGGTAGGCTTTTGGGTTGATGGAGTGTCTAACTGGGCTCTTTCTTTCTCTAAGGTAGTGGGTGAGGTAAAAACAGTTTTGTTCTCACTATCTGAAGGAATCCTCTCAAAATCCAATCCCAGAGCTAACCCTACCCTGTCAGCACACATCTTGGTCTTGGCCAAGAGCAAGTCCATCCTACCCTTTCCCTCAATGCATTGTTAACCACAGAAATAAGGTATTTGTTTTCAGTCATGAGGTTCTCAGCTCGCTCTCTAACAGTGCCTAGCTGGTCCTTAAGGGTTATGCAAGTGTCACACACAGGTTGCATATCCTTAAAACTACCAGCCCTCTCCAATCTAGCCTCTAAATCATGAACATGCTTATCACGTAAATCAATGCTCTCACATAATAAAGAACCGTTCATGCATTCATTTGTATCTTGAGGACTAGAATCAACAATCAAAAGCTACTTTTGTGCAGTCTCAAGCTCAAAAAGAGTTTGAGCATGCACAGAACGCAACTGAGAAAGCTCACTCATGACAACAGTGCAAGATTCACATTCAGCATAATTAACTCTAGACTTAAGCATGGCATAATTAGTAGAAACAGATTCTAGCCTAAGTCTATGGTCTTTTCTATCTCTAGCGGCTTGCACAAGCAACCTATCCTGACCAAGAACTACTTCATTCAATTCATCTAATTTAATTAAAAGATAGTCATAGGATAGTGGTACCTCAGATGAGTCAAGCTCATCGCCGCTGTGATCATTATCGGCCATGAAGCAGAGGCCGGTGAAATCTCGTCTCTTCTTGTCCTTCTTCTCCTCCTTCCTAGGGACTCCTCTTCCTCATCAGAGCTTGACTCCTTAGTTGAGGAAGTGTTGATATCGCTGAGAGCAGCAAAAAAAGCTCTAGAATAGGCTTTGGCTACCCTCTTAGCCACCTTGCCGCGCTTGCCCTGCACAAAGGGTTTCCTCTCCTTTTTTGTGGTATTTGGGGTGCTCACTCTCATCTCTCTTCTTGAGTTTAGGCCAATTGGCCTTGATGTGAGATGTGTCGCCACACTCAAAACAACCACTAAAACCACTTCTCCTCTGATCCCGTCTCTCATGGTGAAAGTGGGTGAACCTTCTGGCAATGAGAGTAAGCTCTTCATCATCCAGAGTATCCACCTGCTCCTTAGTGATGGAGACTAGGGAGGACAGAGAAAAACCACCTGCTAGAACACAAGTGCCTGAAGGGCTTGGTTCTGCCTTGGTGCCACGGCTATTGCTAGAAACTAGTGCCAAAGGCTGTGACAAGGAGTTCCTATGCACTACAAGATATGCCTTCGCAATCTTTGTGGACTTTAGCTTGATGAAGAGCTCATCACTGGTCAATGTGTCATAACCTGCGGACTCCTTAATGCTGGATATCTTCACTTCTGATATGCTACGATCAAGAGAATAGAGAAGCTTGATAGCCACATCATGATCATTGTAAACAAGCGTCCCGTTGGACTGCAAGTTACTCACTATCGCATCAAAGCAAGAAAACATGGCATATATAGATTCACCAGGCGGCTGCACAAATAGCTGATACTGATGATTGTACGTGCTTTGGCGCCTAGCCTTAATCTGTGTAGAGCCCTCATGAAAAATAGTGAGTGTAGTCCAGATCTCCCTAGCTGTCCTTAGGTGTTGAGCCCTATCAAACTCACTCCGACTCAAACCAATGAACAGTATATTTCTAGCCTTTGAGTTAGCATTATACTGATCCTTTTTTGGTTGAGAGGTGAGAGTTTTAGGGATGGAGTATTGTGAGTCCACAATCTCCCAAATTGCATTTCATTGGCTTAGCAAGTAATCCTCCATGTGCACCTTCTAGTATGCAAAATCAGTCCCATCGAACAGAGATATTTTACTAACTCTGTCCATGTCGCCAACAGATCACAAAACCGGTTAAGGTCAACTGGTAATATTAACCTGCTCTGATACCAATTGTTGGACCAAAAATAGCCTTCTGTTTTGATTCTGTCTTATGCGGAATAGGTTTCGAACACACCCTTCAATGTTCTGGTTCAGAGGTATTTCACAGCTCCGAAACTAGGCTTCGCAAGGAGCAAAAGTTCGAAGTCAAGAAAACTTCGCTCTACCCACAAAACCAAACCCTTTATTCTGCTAAGTTAGTGCAGGCACCGCACACTAGGTGTCTTGAGCAGACTTCGCACTTCACCCTTTGCAGGAGGTGGTTTTCCTCTATAGACTTTGACCAGAAACTTCGCACTAGCAACTGATACTAGGCAGCGTGTTTCGAAGGTCAAAACAGACACGACAGGAATTTTGCTTAGGGAAGAAAGTAGGCTCCGATCATACACTATTTAGTGCTTCGCTAGTAATAGTGAGGCGTTGCCTCAGTTTACATAGAGCGAACGCACACTTGAAAAACACACTACGCACACACTGATCTTTCCCACACTTCTCCAAAAACACCCTAGTGAACAAGCCCAAACCAGGAAGAATTGGAGCACAAAGAAATCAAAACATGCAATGAAAAACGAGCATACAAATTCAAGTAGTAAATGAAAACAGAATCAAAGTTTCATTGCTTGAATAGGGAACACAAAATGAACTCACAGGTTGAATACATGAGTGTGTGGGGGCTAGCAAAGGAGTTCTAAAATGGCTGCTCAAAGTGTACTGTTGCCTAGCTAGCTTCCACTATTTATAGGCATTATTCAGCCCTGTGAATAGACTACTTTACCCCTACAGTTTACACTAATTTTGTCTCATCAGAATAGGGGGGTATAGATGGTAGTCTACTTTATTTGGAGGCTTGTTTTGTCAGCTTCACAGAGGAGACAACATCAGCTTTTGCAGAGCAGACACGATTAGCCTTTGCAGTTTTGGAGTCTTCTGAAGCCCCCTTTCAAACGCGAGGGGTGCGGTAGCTTCGGTGAGAAGCCTTGAGCCTGATGGCCTTCGCTTCACCGAAGTCAGCATTTGATACAGTGACGGTTTTAAGACAAAGCCGCCAAAGCCTATTGCGTTCACGCCATCACCTCCGGAGTGGATCACAATGGCTTCGCAGCTACTCCTAGCTCGAACACCGCCAGTCTGTGTACCGAAGCCATGCATGGCCGAAGTACCACAAGTCACCCACACTCTGAAGCCCTACCTTTGGAGTACCACCCTTTGAAGTCTCTCCTTCGTCCAAGGCCTCCGCATGAAGCATTCCATGAGCACTTCGTCGCAGTGTCTCTCCCCGAGCACACTCCTCGACGAACCTCACCCAGACCATGCCTTCGATGCACCTTGACTTTTGAGACCTCCGTCAGGTAAACCTTCGAGTACCTCCCTCCGGAGCACACTTCGAAAGCCTTGCCTCATTGTCGAGGACTTTGTCCACCATACTCTGAAGTCACTCCATTCGGAGTACCCTTCGAAGTGCCTTGCCTCCGAGGACTTCATCTCAGGGTACCTTCAGCCAGAGCCACGCTCCGGACTCTCTGTCATCGCCTGGCGCAACTTGACCCGAGGACCGACCTCAACCCCTCACAGCCTTCGTGACTGAGCTCCCCTCTTGCCCGGCATCAAACCTCCCGTTTGACCCAGGTTCTCTCGCTGCTAACCATCCATCGCCTCCGAAGTCACCTACACACCACGGATAAACAGACAAGTGTATCCAGTACCCCGGATACCTCTCTGGGTAAGCACCCTCCAGTACGTACTCCAGTGTACCGCCCAAAGTACCGAACCCTTCGGTATAACCAAGTCATCGTGTACTATCGGATCCCTCCGACAGTCACATTCCACTGCAACAGCTGCAACAACTGAACCCTTCGGTGAAACATCCTCCGAATCCCTTTGGAGGTACCCCTTCGAAACCAGAGGATAAAATCTGTCAATCACTCATCACAGACTACAAAACCAACCCTTGGTTTCTCAACACGATTTCGAGCGACAAACACTTTGCCCTCCTCTCTATTATAGAAACAGTATCCTTTGGTTTCCCTAGGATACTCCAAAAAGAAGCACTTGTCAGACTTCAGACTGATCTTGTCAGATGTCATACGTTTGACATTTGCCTCACATCCCCAAATATTGAGAAAAGACAAACTAGGACGCCTCCCAGACCACAACTCATATGTCGTCTTTTCTATTGACTTAGATGGAACTCTATTAATCGTGAAAGTTGTGGTTTCTAAAGCGTCACCCCAAAAGGATAATGGAAGATCAGTGTGACTCATCATGGACTGCACCATGTCCAACAAAGTGTGGTTTCTCTTCTCGGACACCCCATTCCATTGAGGTGTGCCGGGTGGAGTCAGCTGTGGAACAATTCCACACTACTTCAAATGATCACTAAACTCATGGCTCAAATATTCACCCCCACAATCCGATCATAGAAATTTAATTGTCTTGCCCGTATGATTTTGTACCTCATTCTGGAACTCCTTGAAATTTTTGAAGGATTCCCACTTATGCCTCATCAATTAGACATAGCCATATCTACTAAAGTCGTCGATAAAAGTGATAAAGTACTGAAATCCTTTCCTATCCGTGTGACTCATTGGACCACACACATTAGTATGTACTATGGCCAATAGCTCACTTGCCCTCTCACTCTATGCAGTGAAAGGCGTCTTTGTCATTTTATCAAGTAAACAAGACTCGCATGTGTCATATGATTCAAAATCAAATGACTCCAAAATTCCATCACTATGGAGCTTCCGTACACGCTTCTCATTTATATGACTCAAACAACAATGCCAGATGTAGGTTGGATTCAAATCATTGAGTCATTGTTTGTTAGTATTAATGTTATAAATGTGTGCATCGTCAAGACTTAGGATTTACAATCCATTCATCAATGGACAAACACCATAAAGCATGCCATTCGAAAATATTAAACAAATCTTGTTCTTTATTACGAATTCAAAACCATCTTCCTCTAAACATGAAGAAGAGATAATGTTTCTACCTAAGGCGGGAATGAAATAACCATTTTTTAACTCCAAAACTAATCCTGACGGTAGCGATAGTGAATAGACGCCGATGGCCAACGTGCAACCTTTGCACCATTCCCGACGCGGATATCTAGTTCACTACTTACACACTTTCTTACTCTACTCAGCCCCAACAATGATTTGCAAGTATGAATCATCGATCCGATATCATATACCCATGAATCATTTGGACGAGTACCAAGATTAATTTCATTAACATTAATACCGAAAGCAGAAGTCCTACTTCCCTTCTTGTTTTTTTGCTCTTCCAAGTACACCTTGCAGTTGCGCTTCCAATGCCCAGGCTTGTGGCAATGGTGGCACATATCAGAGTTGGTAGGACAAGACTTGGACTTTCCATTCGGTTTAGACTTCGCACTAGAGATTGCATCTGTAGTCTTAGCCTTATTCCTGCTCTTTTTTCCCTTATTATGAACAACCATCACATGGTTTTGAGTCTTCCTGATACTCTCCTCAGTAAATTTAAGCATCCCATGCAACTCGGCTAGCGTCTTCTCTAGTCCAACCATGTTGTAGTTCATGATGAATGGCTCGAAGCTCAGTGGGAGCGACTAAAGAATATCATCAATAGCGAGGTACGAATCTAGTGGAGTGCCCAGTCTATCTAGAGTCTCCACGCAACCAATCATCTTGATCACGTGAGGGCTCACTGGGCTCCCTTCAGCCAGCCTACTACCAAACAAGCATTTAGACACATTGTATCTCTCTACCCTTGCTTCGTCTTGAAACATGCCCTTAAGCCCCATGATCATATCGTAGGCATCACGATCCTCATACTGTTTCTAAAACTAAGAGGACATGCAAGCAAGCATCAGGCAGTTGACATCCATGGAATCACTAGCATGCTTCTCATAAGCATGCTTATCTGTTGCAGAAGCATCCACTCCTGGTTCATCAGGGTGGGGTTCCTCTAGAACATAATCCTTTTTCTCTTGCTTGAGAACAATTCTAAAGTTTTGATACCAATCCATAATGTTCGTTCCATTTAATTATCTCATTCAAGAATAGATCGCAAATTAAAAACTAGAGTGCACTTAACAGTAGACGTAGTAGGTGCCATGATCTACAAAATATTAAATGCGAGGTTTAGCACTATGCATTGTTTATCTTTTATCCAATAAAATATGTTCCACTATCTAAACTAGTCACTTTCTATTGGCACAAAAGATTACGCTAACAGGTTTAAGAAACTGGATGTGTAACAAACGAAGTGTTTGCGAAAGCGGACTATCTCAAGCCTCCGAATAGTATAATAGCTTGAAGAAGTTTGAAGTTGGTGTATTGAATATCTGAGTATTTGATACCCTTTACAGAGTGAAGAAGGGTATTTATAGACCAAATATTAAAGGAAAAAACTCCTTTACCCTCTAATTAAAATCGACTAAGAAGACATTGTTTCATATTCTTCATAGGGGTAAAAAGGTAAAAGACTAATTTAATCAGAAAGGAGATCAATCTTCTATCCTTGTTGGCAACACCCCTTCGGTGGAAAGGCTTCAGGAGGCTTCGTCACGCCGAAGCCTTAACAGAGATCTTCACTGTACAGTGCTCCGAATACAACAAAACCTTGATGCTTTTTAGGATCTTCAAAGATCGAAGCTTCTGACTTCGTTTCTTCTGCTTGTATCTACAGGAGAATGTCCTTGACCTCTGGAGGATGAAATATTTTCCCCCAACAGTAGCCCCTCAAATACATCTCTCTGAATTGCCTATACAATAAAGAGTGCAGCATACGCAAGAAATGATTTCATACTTAGAATCAAAAACTTAACGAGTTTTATCATTCCTTGGAGCATTCAGAGGCCTGGAGTCTTTGAACCAGCTTCTATACGAAGGTACGCATCGAAAAGGCTTCAAAGATAGACCCTCGTGAAGCTGAACTAACCGTTAGACTCAAAGAAATAGTTGTTACCTTTTGTAAAGGCTAAACTACGCTTCGATTCAGCTGGCATGATTTCTCATGAAGAGTCTCAATGAATCATAACGGTACAGAATATGTAACGGCGCACACGAACAGTATGCTGCAACTGCAAGTACATACTATATATAAGAATGAAGGGGTGAGTTTTGGATACTTTACCAACTGCTCCCGTATTTTCCCTTTCTGCTTCCCGAGCCCATCTCCTAAGCTTCATCTTCTCTAATGGCGAAAACAAGCCACAAAGTTCATGTTCCTACTTCATCCTTGGCTAGGCAGTAGGCAATGGTGGCAGCAGCAGCAGCGCCTTCAGATAACCCTCGCCCAGCCGGTCCTCATGATCTCCGCCAAGCATCTTCCAAATATACGGATCAATCGTATAGTTTGGGGCCCTCAACAAGTTCGAAGAAGTCAATTGCGGCAGCGACTGCTGGGAAGATAGGACCTAGAATTAAGATTCGCTAGTCTGGAGGAGAGGTGATTCCTGCGCCACGAATCGGAGAGGTGGTGGTGTTCGAAGCATTCTTCAAAGCCGGATTAGGGCTTCCAATAGTGGAATTCCTTTATGAGGTATTGAACTTATTCCACATCACTTTGCCTCAATTCTCCCCAAATGCAATCGCTCAACTAGCCATCTTCGAATGGGCGATGCGAGCCGAAGGGTGCGCCGGGAGGGCCGAGATCTTCGCGGCTCTTCACAAAGCTTCATGCCAACCAAAGACCTATACCGGGGATGAAGGAGAAAAGATGGTGATCGCCTTCAGGAGCATCAATTTTCGACTTCGCAAAGAGTATCAAGACCGGTTCCCAGCGAAGGACATTAACGCTAGATGGTACAGACACTGGATTCTTCACTGGTTTTATGCCGAAGTAGGAGCGAACAGTGCCTCGGCCGGACCTCTAGAGGATATCTTTTATCAGAGGGAAGCATAGGTCCAACCGAAACCAATCCAACTCGAAGTCCTCCTTGGGCTGCTGCAAACCGTAAGTCATCGCATGAGTATGCGTGACTTAGCGGAGGAGTTCATCGGACTCCATATCCCCTCCTTGATGGCTAGATGGCCAATCAACTTCGAAGAGAACCCAGAGGGTGGACTCTGAGAAATCCCTTCAAGTTCTGCAGGTAAACTTCTTGTATGTCCTGCAAAATATTTTTACATGTAGTGTTGATTTTATAAGAATTATTTAACCAAAAGGAAATCTTATCTTTCATCTCCATGTGTCACCCTCACTTCGTAACAAATTGTGTGATCTTCGGAGAAGATCCTTGGGGCTCCTACGCCCGTTGAAAAAGAGTGGAGAGTGAAGTTGGTTGGTAGCTGGGAGCGATTCAACCGAGTATGCAGTGTACTCGGAGTTGATCCTCCAATTCTTAGGGACTGGATTAGCTCAGAACAGGCTCCGAAGAAAAGGAAGGCCGAAGCAGGTACTTCAGCATCACCCAAGACACCTATTAAAAAGGTGGCTCGAAAGCCGAAGGCCCTTGCTCCTTCCAAGTCTCTAACTTCATCTTCGGAGTCATCTGAAGATGAAGAAGCTAATAGGGCAATGGGAGAGGAGTTTGAGGCTCTCCTAGTAGGGGATGAAGGGTCTCGAATGGGAGCCGAAGTCTCCGTTCAAGACAACGTGGTGGTGGCGCCTGTCGTTAAAGGTACCCTGAGAAGGTGGAGAATGAGAACATCCCACCTAGCCAAGTAAACGCTCCTGCTATGGAAGAAGGCGGAGTCGAGACTACGAGTACCCAAGTCTTGTCTCTGGATGAAGTGATAGCTATGGTGGTTGAATATATCTCCATATCTATTCCTTCGGTTCGAAGTCCGGAGTCCGAAGAGGATTTCGGTAAAATGTTCGAGCCCCCGAGCAGTCCAGTGCTCGTTCAGCAACAAGATGTCAGAGGTAAGCTTCAGTAGAATAGCTTTTCTTCTTCCCTTTTTTCTTTGTGGCCTGCAAAATTTAATCAATTACATATACCTTTGGTTTTTATAGGATCAGCTTCGGTGGAGGTGACTCCTGTTGCGGAGGTTGTGCTGGAGCCTATTATAGCTCCGAAGTCAGCTCCAGCCACAACACAAATGACTCTGGTCTTAGAAACAACTTCAAAGAAGATGATGGGTCCTGGAAAAGGTAAAGGTAAAGGTTGGCCTTTGCCTGCTCCTATTCCAGGGTGGACTCCATCAGGATCCATGGACGGAGGTCAATCTACCGAGGCCTCCGATAGTGCCTTGTCAAGGCTCCCCCTCTTAGCTCCTTTTCTAGAGCGAAGAATAGGACTTTGGACTTTGCTAGAGCCTTTGGCTCGGACTAGTCGCAAGGTTGTGGAGACTGACTTGATTTCCATTCTTGGAGAAGCAGGCAAGCTACTAGGTACGAAGCATCTGTAAAAATAGAATTAGTTCAAACATATGTACATAATTTACTTACATTGTTCTTCTTCTTCCTTCGCAACAAGTAGTTCTAGCTCGGGTTGCATCTATATCACATGAGCGAGAATGCAACCGACTCAAGGAGAAGGTAACAGCTCTTCAAGGGAGTCTTGTTAGCTCTGATGATGGGGGATTGGTCCCGATCTTCCGCTAGGTAAGGGATAAACTTGGGTTGGTGGAGAATCTCGACGTTGGCGATCCAAGGCTCCGGTCCGGCGGATCAAAACCTTGCAATCGTTACACCACTGTCTCCGTTGGTTATCAACCACGCAGGACGCGATTGACCTCGCCACGAAGGCTAATTCCTGCAAGCGAACCCAAGAACACAAGCAAGAACAGGAAGGATACAAATCGAATGCCAAATCACAGACAAACGAAGATAAGGTGAGGTTTCACAAACGCCAATGCAGCAGCCAATCGGTCCGGTGCAAGAGGCGGGATCTAAACACAACAGTGTAGATGCAACAAAGCAAAACCTAACCCTAAAGGTGGCTGGCGTGAGAATATATAGGGCGGCGGTCTGTGGAAAATGAACAGACTTGGGCTGTGGGCTAGAAGACGTACAGACTCAGATTATGGCCAACACGGCCCAGTTCTGTCACGCAGGACTGTTTTAAATACACAGGACGACTCGAGACTCCAAATGAGGTGAAACCAACGGCAAACGATCCGTCTTCTCCTTAGCTTTCCAAAAAGTCCAAGAACGCGCCAATCGGACTTCGTATGAGGAAGTTATGCCCATTTTGGTGCAGGGTGGTCGATGTAGTCCGAACCAGCGAAATCTTGACTTCAAACATCCGTGCGGCTCCGTCTTCAAGTCCAACTCTTCTATTCCATCTCCCATGTTCCTAAGCAACAAAATATCACTAGTATTCAGTAGCATCCCATCCAAACAAATATTGAAATAGTTGCTAAGGAAAGAATTAACCTCATAGTTCAAGCGACGGGCACGGGCGCGTGTATCATGTGAAGTGATGTCCTCATCATCTGAGACTTGGACTTCAAGCTTGGAAGAAATTGTAGCTCCAGAGAGAAATGCTAGGACTAGCTTGGAGGCTGCCAAGAATAAACTCGAGGCTGAGCGGGTTGTACTTCGGGCCGAGGAAGAAAGACTGTGGGGAGAGCAAGCAGTCGCGGGAGCTGAAATGGTCAAGCTTCGAGAGGAGCAACTAAAATTGACGGAGGATGCCAAGAAATTGCTTGGACAAAAGAATTATTTAATGACAAAGGCAGCTAGGCTTTCATCTTTGACAGACGAGCTGACTGCGTCACATAAGACTTTGTCTGTAGAGAAGATAAAGTGCAAGAAGGTGGCTTCGGAGACCATGGACGCCCTTCGGGGTGTCTTTGAATACTTCGACACTTCTTGCACTTCTTCTTCGGCTGGCAATGACTCCTTGCTGTGAAGAATGAAAATGATCCAAGCAGTAGCGAAGACTATGAAGGCTGTAGGTACTCGGTACAGAGAAATATCCGGCCAAGTAGCTGCCCTCGGAGTACTTCGTTACTACGAAGATCTTGGATTATCTGTTTTGCCAGAGCCTAGAGTAGCCCCCATCAATTTTAGCGACGACCGACTTCTGACTCCTTCGGCTTATGTGGCCGCTGCTTGGGAGGCTTTTCAACCATCCTGGAGAGCTAAAGGCCGATCGGCTATAAAAACATGGATTGATGAAGGTCTCCACCAAAAGCAAGTGCGGTCGCAGCCTTCGAGCAGCAAACCTCCTTCGGACCCGAAGGTTTAGTTCTCCTTAGGGCTCCGTCTATGTAAAAACTTATGTTTTTGCTCTCTTTTAAATGAAAAGACTTATTTGGAAATGTTTTTAGGCTTCCCGACCTTTTTTGGATGAGCTCGAAGTGTTAGAGATTAACGAAGAACTCCGCCTACAATGGGCGACCTTCAAAGCCTTAAGGCCTCACAGGCGTCCACGATTTTCAATTCCTTGGGGAAGTTCTGGAGAGGTTATACCCGATATATATAAAGAAGTGTATGCTTATATTAAAAAAGAGGAAAAGGAAGTTAGTATAGAAAGTTCATCTTCAGAGGATGTTGAATTGTCCGAAGAAGAAAATGCTAATGAAAAGTAAGTGGAGAAGGGCCCCGAATGACTTCGAAGCTTGGAAAGAAGCCCCGAACGACTTCGGACCCAGGCTGAACTTCCATAAGAACAAAAAGACTTCCGAGCTTCGAAAGAAGGGAAGAGAGTTAAGCACAAAGTTTTAAAGACTCCAGGCTCAGGGACAAGTCGTCTTCGAAGTCGGGCTAATTTTGAAAGCAGTTCCGGGGATCGAAAGGGTCTTCGCTTCCTTCTTGGCATAGACACATATTTTTCATGATGTAATGTAATCTGTTTAAATAATATAAACTAGAAAGTTTGAAAATTGTCTCACTACTTCCTAGCCCCTCTTTGGAGGTAAGCACCTCCAAAATTTGATCAAGGGTGGTTACGCACAACGAAGATAACGTTAGTTAGGAATACAATTTTGGAGGCTTGAAGCCCCTTATTATATTAAAGAAGAAATAAGGACTGAAAGTCCTAAAATGGTCACTAAGGACCTCAAAAATTTCTTCGACTCTATTAATTTGGAGTCTGAAAACTAGTAACTTAGTACTCTTTTTCGGATGTGGTTACTTTGGACTCTTTTTCGAACGAATTAGAATCCGATTATAATGGTCACTTTGGACTCTTTTTCGGAATCATTAGAATCTGATTATAATGGTCACTTTGTACTCTTTATACATACGTTTTCAAGCTAATTGCTCGGAGTCTGTATTTTTTGGTCTCCTTCGACTCTTTTTACGGATGCTATCAAACCGTTGGTTCGGAATCCACTTTTTATGGTCTCCTTGGACTCTTTTTATGGATGCTTTCAAGCCGGAGCCTGGAATCCATATCATTTGGTTTCTTTGGATGCTTTTTACGGATGCTTTCAAGCCGGTGGCTTGGAATCCATTTTTTATCTTTCCCACCTCATCGGAAGCTTGTAACCTATGGTTCGAAGTCCGTAAAATTGGTTCAAATGAATGACACTTTCCTTCGCAATCAACTCTGTTCTCCTAGTGCGTCCACCAGAAGTAGGGATTATTTGAACCATGAGATTTATTTATTCAAAAGTGTTTACAAATGATTACAAGGAGCCCTTATGCAAAATATCGCTTAAGATGCTCCGCATGCTAGACATGCTTTAATTCTTCACCTTCTAAATTATCTAATTTAAAAGAACTAGGGCGTCTTGAACAAAGGATGATATATGGACCTTCCCATTTATTTCCTAATTTCCCTGGTTTAAGTTCATTAAGTTTAATCTTTAGGTCACACCAAGTCTTCGTCTGATGTTGATACTTCGTTAAATTTGCAACAGCTCGAAGCTTTGTTTCTTCTATTAAATCTATCAAAGCTTGTCTTTCATCTTCTTTTTCAGGTTCGATGGTGCGAAGAGATCCTCCTTTGAGCTCCGTCGTTGTCATGGCTTCATCTCCGAATAGTAACCTGAAAGGGGTAAAACCTATGGACCTTGCTTGAGTGGTCTGAATGGACCATAAGATCTTTGGGAGCTCTTTAGTCCACAGCCCCTTCGCCAATCCTACTATCCTTCAATTCAGGCCTAATAAAATATTATCGTTAGCTCGCTCGACGGCTCTGTTAGATTGAGGATGACGGACAACTGCAAAACACATTTCTATGCCAACACCTTCGCAGAACTCTTTGAAGGGTTCGACATCAAATTGGGTGCCATTGTCGATTGTCAGTTGTCGAGGCACTCCGAACCTGCATATAATATTCTGCTAGAAAATTTTTGTACATTTTTTGAAGTGATATTTGTGAGGGGTTCTGCTTTGACCCATTTGGAAAAATATTCAATTGCTATCACTGTAAATTTCAAACTTCCTTTTTCCATTGGAAAGGGGCCGATGAGATCCATGCCCCATCTGGCCATGGGCCAAACTAGAGCAATAACTTGAAGAGGTGTTGGTAGACGATGACTTCATCTTCCCATCCATTGACAACCTTGGCAAGTGCGGACCAAGGCCTCTGCATCAGCTACTATTCTAGGCCAATAAAGCCCCTGGCGAAGTGTTTTCCCTGCTAAGGCTCGAGGGGAAAGATGGCTACCACAAAGGCCTTCGCGAATTTTCCGGAGTATATCTTGGCCTTCAGCTTGAGAAATAGATCGGAGTAGGGAGAACATACTCCGGCCTTGTAAAGAATATCATTGATAATATGATAATTTTGGACTCTCAATTGCAATCTTGAAAGCTTCGGGCCTTCGGGTAAGTTAGCTTCGCCTTGAAGTAATTCCATAATTGAACTCCACCAGTCGGTGTTCGGTATGCAAAGGACCTCCACAGGAGGGAGTTGGGGTACTGAAGGAGAAGTAAGCTCTTCATAAAAAGCCCCTTCTGGAGTATCTATGGCTCCGGCTGTAGCTTTTGCCAGGATATTAGCTTGTGCATTATCAACTCTTGGTATACTTCGGACAGAAATCCCTTTGAATGCTGCTTTGATCTTAAAGATTTCTTCTAGATTTTTAGCAAGTTGCGGATGCCTGGCTTGAAAACTTTTATCAACGTGCTATGCTAAAATTTGGGAATCTGTTTTTTAACAACTCTTGTAGCACCTAGGGCACGTGCCTTGCAAAGACCTAGCAAAATTCCTTTGTACTCTGCAATATTATTGGTGGACTTAAAGTTGAGCCTTGCGGAGTACATTGCTTTTTGCCCTGAAGGTGAAATTATCACTGCTCCGACACCTGCGCCGGATGCTTGAAAAGCTCCATCGGAGTATATGGTCCATATTCCTTCACTTGATTTTTCCGGAGCCCATACTGTAGATGGAGTCCATTCTGCTACAAAATCAATCACCACTTGTGACTTGATTGCTGTCCTTGCTACAAAGGAGATACCGAAGAGTGTTAACTCGACGGCCCATTTTCCAATTCTCCCTGTAGAATCTTTGCTTCGAAGCATATCTCCAAGAGGATAAGAAGTTGGTACAATTACATTATGTGCTAGAAAATAATATCGTAGTTTCCTTGAAGCCATCACTAGAGCATAAGTAAATTTTTCCAATTTGGAGTATCTAGTTTTTGCTCCGGATAAAGCTTCTGATACAAAATATACTGGATTTTGTACCAACTTCCCATTGACATCCATTTCTCGAACAAGGACCACACTAACAGTGGAGCCTGTAGCTGCAAGATAAAGAAGAAGGGTTTCATCTGCCATGGGAACCGTGAGTGTTGCGAGGTTGCAGAGATAATCTTTAATATAATCAAAATTGTTTTGGCACTCTGGTGTCCATGTAAAATCTTCGGACCCTTTCAAGGATTTGAATATGGGGAGGCTTCGCTCTGCGTACCTTGTTAGAAATATGCTAAGTGCTGCAAGGCGTTCAGTAAGCTTCTGAACCTGTTTCAAATTTTCTTGTGGAGCCATCCTTTGCAGTGCAGTTATTTCAGTTGGGCTAGGTTCGATTCCCTTGCTCGAAACAAAATACCCTAACAATTTCCCAGCTTGAGCCCCGAAGATACATTTTTCGGGGTTGAGGTGAACTCCAAAGCTTAGAGGCTCTCAAATGTTTCTGCTAAGTCTAGACTATGCTGGTGCTATAAAGCACTCTTTATTACAATGTCATCCATATAGGCTTCGACATTACGACCTATTTGGTGACCTACATCCTTAGCAATTAATCTTGAAAAAGTTGCCCCGACATTTCTTAAGCTGATGGGCATTCTTACATAGCAAAAGACTCCCGAAGGAGTTACAAAGCTAGTCTTGATTTCATCTTTGTGCTTTAACCATATTTGATGATATCCGGAATATGCGTTGAGAATGCTCAAGAGCTCCAAACCAGCAGTGGAGTCAACTAATTGATCAATGCGGGCATGGGGTAGGGGTCATGTGGGCATGCTTTATTCAAGGATGTGAAATCAATGCTCATGCGGCATTTTTCGGAGGCCTTTTTCTTGACGAAGACTAGGTTGGCTAAACACTTCGTATGAGCTACTTCTCTAATAATCTCAGCCTTCAACAATTTTTCAACTTCTGCCTTAGCAAGGCTTGCCCTCTCTTTTGATAGTTTACGGAGCCCCTGCCAAATAGGCCGAACCTTCGGGTTCACAAGTAAACTATGCTCAATGATATTTCGGTTAACTCCCAGAATGTCTTCATCGGACCAGGGAAAGACATCCAAATTCTCTCTAACTACTTCTTCCAGTGAAGTAGCAATTTCCGGAGACAACTCCTTGCCAAACTGGCAGGGATAGTCTTTACCATCCTTTACAATAATCTTCGTTATAATTTCTCCTTTAGGGCTTGGCCCTGGAAAGGATATCTTCGAAGATTCACTTGATACAGGGATATCCTCTGAATGGTTTTGCACATTATTCACTTGTCTTGGATCAAGAGGTAGACCATGGCCATATTCTGCCCTTCGTGTAGTAGCTTGATCACCAAAGACAGTAAGCACTCCTGCTTGCGTGGGCATCTTCATGCATATATAATTATGGTGCGCCACAGATCCAAATTGATTTAACATGCCCCTTCTGAGTCAGGAACACGCTCAAAAAATTTCAGATTTTTCTGCCAAACGAGCGAAAAGTTATGCCTGTTTTACTGAAGGGGGGTCACAAAGAGTAGATGTGGAAAACAAAGAAAGGTTGCGGAAGGGGGGGTTTTTCGGTGGGGAATTTTTTCTGAGACACAAGAACAACTACTACTCAAACGACACAGAGGGATGACTAAACCAGCAACAAGACTCGACCAAGAACACGAACTCAACAAAGTTAAAACTGAAATTAAAATCGCAAGGCACAAAGGGGTTCTCGGTGGGGAATTTTTTTTTGGTGCGGTTTTCTGGACTCTGGGTAAAAACAAAAGTAGATCGAAATTACCTAACGGGAAATCTGAGCTCTGATACCAGCTGATGGGGGATTGGTCCCGATCTTCCGCTAGGTAAGGGATAAACTTGGGTTGGTGGAGAATCTCGACGTTGGCGATCCAAGGCTCCGGTCCGGCGGATCAAAACCTTGCAATCGTTACACCACTGTCTCCGTTGGTTATCAACCATGCAGGACGCGATTGACCTCGCCACGAAGGCTAATTCCTGCAAGCGAACCCAAGAACACAAGCAAGAACAGGAAGGATACAAATCGAATGCCAAATCACAGACAAACGAAGATAAGGTGAGGTTTCACAAACGCCAATGCAGCAGCCAATCGGTCCGGTGCAAGAGGCGGGATCTAAACACAACAGTGTAGATGCAACAAAGCAAAACCTAACCCTAAAGGTGGCTGGCGTGAGAATATATAGGGCGGCGGTCTGTGGAAAATGAACAGACTTGGGCTGTGGGCTAGAAGACGTACAGACTCAGATTATGGCCAACACGGCCCAGTTCTGTCACGCAGGACTGTTTTAAATACACAGGACGACTCGAGACTCCAAATGAGGTGAAACCAACGGCAAACGATCCGTCTTCTCCTTAGCTTTCCAAAAAGTCCAAGAACGCGCCAATCGGACTTCGTATGAGGAAGTTATGCCCATTTTGGTGCAGGGTGGTCGATGTAGTCCGAACCAGCGAAATCTTGACTTCAAACATCCGTGCGGCTCCGTCTTCAAGTCCAACTCTTCTATTCCATCTCCCATGTTCCTAAGCAACAAAATATCACTAGTATTCAGTAGCATCCCATCCAAACAAATATTGAAATAGTTGCTAAGGAAAGAATTAACCTCATAGTTCAAGCGACGGGCACGGGCGCGTGTATCATGTGAAGTGATGTCCTCATCATCTGAGACTTGGACTTCAAGCTTGGAAGAAATTGTAGCTCCAGAGAGAAATGCTAGGACTAGCTTGGAGGCTGCCAAGAATAAACTCGAGGCTGAGCGGGTTGTACTTCGGGCCGAGGAAGAAAGACTGTGGGGAGAGCAAGCAGTCGCGGGAGCTGAAATGGTCAAGCTTCGAGAGGAGCAACTAAAATTGACGGAGGATGCCAAGAAATTGCTTGGACAAAAGAATTATTTAATGACAAAGGCAGCTAGGCTTTCATCTTTGACAGACGAGATGACTGCGTCACATAAGACTTTGTCTGTAGAGAAGATAAAGTGCAAGAAGGTGGCTTCGGAGACCATGGACGCCCTTCGGGGTGTCTTTGAATACTTCGACACTTCTTGCACTTCTTCTTCGGCTGGCAATGACTCCTTGCTGTGAAGAATGAAAATGATCCAAGCAGTAGCGAAGACTATGAAGGCTGTAGGTACTCGGTACAGAGAAATATCCGGCCAAGTAGCTGCCCTCGGAGTACTTCGTTACTACGAAGATCTTGGATTATCTGTTTTGCCAGAGCCTAGAGTAGCCCCCATCAATTTTAGCGACGACCGACTTCTGACTCCTTCGGCTTATGTGGCCACTGCTTGGGAGGCTTTTCAACCATCCTGGAGAGCTAAAGGCCGATCGGCTATAAAAACATGGATTGATGAAGGTCTCCACCAAAAGCAAGTGCGGTCGCAGCCTTCGAGCAGCAAACCTCCTTCGGACCCGAAGGTTTAGTTCTCCTTAGGGCTCCGTCTATGTAAAAACTTATGTTTTTGCTCTCTTTTAAATGAAAAGACTTATTTGGAAATGTTTTTAGGCTTCCCGACCTTTTTTGGATGAGCTCGAAGTGTTAGAGATTAACGAAGAACTCCGCCTACAATGGGCGACCTTCAAAGCCTTAAGGCCTCACAGGCGTCCACGATTTTCAATTCCTTGGGGAAGTTCTGGAGAGGTTATACCCGATATATATAAAGAAGTGTATGCTTATATTAAAAAAGAGGAAAAGGAAGTTAGTATAGAAAGTTCATCTTCAGAGGATGTTGAATTGTCCGAAGAAGAAAATGCTAATGAAAAGTAAGTGGAGAAGGGCCCCGAATGACTTCGAAGCTTGGAAAGAAGCCCCGAACGACTTCGGACCCAGGCTGAACTTCCATAAGAACAAAAAGACTTCCGAGCTTCGAAAGAAGGGAAGAGAGTTAAGCACAAAGTTTTAAAGACTCCAGGCTCAGGGACAAGTCGTCTTCGAAGTTGGGCTAATTTTGAAAGCAGTTCCGGGGATCGAAAGGGTCTTCGCTTCCTTCTTGGCATAGACACATATTTTTCATGATGTAATGTAATCTGTTTAAATAATATAAACTAGAAAGTTTGAAAATTGTCTCACTACTTCCTAGCCCCTCTTTGGAGGTAAGCACCTCCAAAATTTGATCAAGGGTGGTTACGCACAACGAAGATAACGTTAGTTAGGAATACAATTTTGGAGGCTTGAAGCCCCTTATTATATTAAAGAAGAAATAAGGACTGAAAGTCCTAAAATGGTCACTAAGGACCTCAAAAATTTCTTCGACTCTATTAATTTGGAGTCTGAAAACTAGTAACTTAGTACTCTTTTTCGGATGTGGTTACTTTGGACTCTTTTTCGGACGAATTAGAATCCGATTATAATGGTCACTTTGGACTCTTTTTCGGACGCATTAGAATCTGATTATAATGGTCACTTTGTACTCTTTATACATACGTTTTCAAGCTAATTGCTCGGAGTCTGTATTATTTGGTCTCCTTCGACTCTTTTTACGGATGCTATCAAACCGTTGGTTCGGAATCCACTTTTTATGGTCTCCTTGGACTCTTTTTATGGATGCTTTCAAGCCGGAGCCTGGAATCCGTATCATTTGGTTTCTTTGGATGCTTTTTACGGATGCTTTCAAGCCGGTGGCTTGGAATCCATTTTTTCTCTTTCCCACCTCATCGGAAGCTTGGAACCTATGGTTCGAAGTTCGTAAAATTGGTTCAAATGAATGACACTTTCCTTCGCAATCAACTCTGTTCTCCTAGTGCGTCCACCAGAAGTAGGGATTATTTGAACCATGAGATTTATTTATTCAAAAGTGTTTACAAATGATTACAAGGAGCCCTTATGCAAAATATCGCTTAAGATGCTCCGCATGCTAGACATGCTTTAATTCTTCACCTTCTAAATTATCTAATTTAAAAGAACTAGGGCGTCTTGAACAAAGGATGATATATGGACCTTCCCATTTATTTCCTAATTTCCCTGGTTTAAGTTCATTAAGTTTAATCTTCAGGTCACACCAAGTCTTCGTCTGATGTTGATACTTCGTTAAATTTGCAACAGCTCGAAGCTTTGTTTCTTCTATTAAATCTATCAAAGCTTGTCTTTCATCTTCTTTTTCAGGTTCGATGGTGCGAAGAGATCCTCCTTTGAGCTCCGTCGTTGTCATGGCTTCATCTCCGAATAGTAACCTGAAAGGGGTAAAACCTATGGACCTTGCTTGAGTGGTCTGAATGGACCATAAGATCTTTGGGAGCTCTTTAGTCCACAGCCCCTTCGCCAATCCTACTATCCTTCAATTCAGGCCTAATAAAATATTATCGTTAGCTCGCTCGACGGCTCTGTTAGATTGAGGATGACGGACAACTGCAAAACACATTTCTATGCCAACACCTTCGCAGAACTCTCTGAAGGGTTCGACATCAAATTGGGTGCCATTGTCGATTGTCAGTTGTCGAGGCACTCCGAACCTGCATATAATATTCTGCTAGAAAAATTTTTGTACATTTTTTGAAGTGATATTTGTGAGGGGTTCTGCTTTGACCCATTTGGAAAAATATTCAATTGCTATCACTGTAAATTTCAAACTTCCTTTTTCCATTGGAAAGGGGCCGATGAGATCCATGCCCCATCTGGCCATGGGCCAAACTAGAGCAATAACTTGAAGAGGTGTTGGTAGACGATGACTTCATCTTCCCATCCATTGACAACCTTGGCAAGTGCGGACCAAGGCCTCTGCATCAGCTACTATTCTAGGCCAATAAAGCCCCTGGCGAAGTGTTTTCCCTGCTAAGGCTCGAGGGGAAAGATGGCTACCACAAAGGCCTTCGCGAATTTTCCGGAGTATATCTTGGCCTTCAGCTTGAGAAATAGATCGGAGTAGGGAGAACATACTCCGGCCTTGTAAAGAATATCATTGATAATATGATAATTTTGGACTCTCAATTGCAATCTTGAAAGCTTCGGGCCTTCGGGTAAGTTAGCTTCGCCTTGAAGTAATTCCATAATTGAACTCCACCAGTCGGTGTTCGGTATGCAAAGGACCTCCACAGGAGGGAGTTGGGGTACTGAAGGAGAAGTAAGCTCTTCATAAAAAGCCCCTTCCGGAGTATCTATGGCTCCGGCTGTAGCTTTTGCCAGGATATTAGCTTGTGCATTATCAACTCTTGGTATACTTCGGACAGAAATCCCTTTGAATGCTGCTTTGATCTTAAAGATTTCTTCTAGATTTTTAGCAAGTTGCGGATGCCTGGCTTGAAAACTTTTATCAACGTGCTGTGCTAAAATTTGGGAATCTGTTTTTTAACAACTCTTGTAGCACCTAGGGCACGTGCCTTGCAAAGACCTAGCAAAATTCCTTTGTACTCTGCAATATTATTGGTGGACTTAAAGTTGAGCCTTGCGGAGTACATTGCTTTTTGCCCTGAAGGTGAAATTATCACTGCTCCGACACCTGCGCCGGATGCTTGAAAAGCTCCATCGGAGTATATGGTCCATATTCCTTCACTTGATTTTTCCAGAGCCCATACTGTAGATGGAGTCCATTCTGCTACAAAATCAATCACCACTTGTGACTTGATTGCTGTCCTTGCTACAAAGGAGATACCGAAGAGTGTTAACTCGACGGCCCATTTTCCAATTCTCCCTATAGAATCTTTGCTTCGAAGCATATCTCCAAGAGGATAAGAAATTGGTACAATTACATTATGTGCTAGAAAATAATATCGTAGTTTCCTTGAAGCCATCACTAGAGCATAAGTAAATTTTTCCAATTTGGAGTATCTAGTTTTTGTTCCGGATAAAGCTTCTGATACAAAATATACTGGATTTTGTACCAACTTCCCATTGACATCCATTTCTCGAACAAGGACCACACTAACAGTGGAGCCTGTAGCTGCAAGATAAAGAAGAAGGGTTTCATCTGCCATGGGCACCGTGAGTGTTGCGAGGTTGCAGAGATAATCTTTAATATAATCAAAATTGTTTTGGCACTCTGGTGTCCATGTAAAATCCTCGGACCCTTTCAAGGATTTGAATATGGGGAGGCTTCGCTCTGCGTACCTTGTTAGAAATATGCTAAGTGCTGCAAGGCGTTCAGTAAGCTTCTGAACCTGTTTCAAATTTTCTTGTGGAGCCATCCTTTGCAGTGCAGTTATTTCAGTTGGGCTAGGTTCGATTCCCTTGCTCGAAACAAAATACCCTAACAATTTCCCAGCTTGAGCCCCGAAGATACATTTTTCGGGGTTGAGGCGAACTCCAAAGCTTAGAGGCTCTCAAATGTTTCTGCTAAGTCTAGACTATGCTGGTGCTATAAAGCACTCTTTATTACAATGTCATCCATATAGCCTTCGACATTACGACCTATTTGGTGACCTACATCCTTAGCAATTAATCTTGAAAAAGTTGCCCCGACATTTCTTAAGCTGATGGGCATTCTTACATAGCAAAAGACTCCCGAAGGAGTTACAAAGCTAGTCTTGATTTCATCTTCGTGCTTTAACCATATTTGATGATATCCGGAATATGCGTTGAGAATGCTCAAGAGCTCCAAACCAGCAGTGGAGTCAACTAATTGATCAATGCGGGCACGGGGTAGGGGTCATGTGGGCATGCTTTATTCAAGGATGTGAAATCAATGCTCATGCGGCATTTTTCGGAGGCCTTTTTCTTGACGAAGACTAGGTTGGCTAAACACTTCGTATGAGCTACTTCTCTAATAATCTCAGCCTTCAACAATTTTTCAACTTCTGCCTTAGCAAGGCTTGCCCTCTCTTTTGATAGTTTACGGAGCCCCTGCCAAATAGGCCGAACCTTCGGGTTCACAAGTAAACTATGCTCAATGATATTTCGGTTAACTCCCAGAATGTCTTCATCGGACCAGGGAAAGACATCCAAATTCTCTCTAACTACTTCTTCCAGTGAAGTAGCAATTTCCGGAGACAACTCCTTGCCAAACTGGCAGGGATAGTCTTTACCATCCTTTACAATAATCTTCGTTATAATTTCTCCTTTAGGGCTTGGCCCTGGAAAGGATATCTTCGAAGATTCACTTGATACAGGGATATCCTCTGAATGGTTTTGCACATTATTCACTTGTCTTGGATCAAGAGGTAGACCATGGCCATATTCTGCCCTTCGTGTAGTAGCTTGATCACCAAAGACAGTAAGCACTCCTGCTTGCGTGGGCATCTTCATGCATATATAATTATGGTGCGCCACAGATCCAAATTGATTTAACATGCCCCTTCTGAGTCAGGAACACGCTCAAAAAATTTCAGATTTTTCTGCCAAACGAGCGAAAAGTTATGCCTGTTTTACTGAAGGGGGGTCACAAAGAGTAGATGTGGAAAACAAAGAAAGGTTGCGGAAGGGGGGGTTTTTCGGTGGGGAATTTTTTCTGAGACACAAGAACAACTACTACTCAAACGACACAGAGGGATGACTAAACCAGCAACAAGACTCGACCAAGAACACGAACTCAACAAAGTTAAAACTGAAATTAAAATCGCAAGGCACAAAGGGGTTCTCGGTGGGGAATTTTTTTTTGGTGCGGTTTTCTGGACTCTGGGTAAAAACAAAAGTAGATCGAAATTACCTAACGGGAAATCTGAGCTCTGATACCAGCTGATGGGGGATTGGTCCCGATCTTCCGCTAGGTAAGGGATAAACTTGGGTTGGTGGAGAATCTCGACGTTGGCGATCCAAGGCTCCGGTCCGGCGGATCAAAACCTTGCAATCGTTACACCACTGTCTCCGTTGGTTATCAACCACGCAGGACGCGATTGACCTCGCCACGAAGGCTAATTCCTGCAAGCGAACCCAAGAACACAAGCAAGAACAGGAAGGATACAAATCGAATGCCAAATCACAGACAAACGAAGATAAGGTGAGGTTTCACAAACGCCAATGCAGCAGCCAATCGGTCCGGTGCAAGAGGCGGGATCTAAACACAACAGTGTAGATGCAACAAAGCAAAACCTAACCCTAAAGGTGGCTGGCGTGAGAATATATAGGGCGGCGGTCTGTGGAAAATGAACAGACTTGGGCTGTGGGCTAGAAGACGTACAGACTCAGATTATGGCCAACACGGCCCAGTTCTGTCACGCAGGACTGTTTTAAATACACAGGACGACTCGAGACTCCAAATGAGGTGAAACCAACGGCAAACGATCCGTCTTCTCCTTAGCTTTCCAAAAAGTCCAAGAACGCGCCAATCGGACTTCGTATGAGGAAGTTATGCCCATTTTGGTGCAGGGTGGTCGATGTAGTCCGAACCAGCGAAATCTTGACTTCAAACATCCGTGCGGCTCCGTCTTCAAGTCCAACTCTTCTATTCCATCTCCCATGTTCCTAAGCAACAAAATATCACTAGTATTCAGTAGCATCCCATCCAAACAAATATTGAAATAGTTGCTAAGGAAAGAATTAACCTCATAGTTCAAGCGACGGGCACGGGCGCGTGTATCATATGAAGTGATGTCCTCATCATCTGAGACTTGGACTTCAAGCTTGGAAGAAATTGTAGCTCCAGAGAGAAATGCTAGGACTAGCTTGGAGGCTGCCAAGAATAAACTCGAGGCTGAGCGGGTTGTACTTCGGGCCGAGGAAGAAAGACTGTGGGGAGAGCAAGCAGTCGCGGGAGCTGAAATGGTCAAGCTTCGAGAGGAGCAACTAAAATTGACGGAGGATGCCAAGAAATTGCTTGGACAAAAGAATTATTTAATGACAAAGGCAGCTAGGCTTTCATCTTTGACAGACGAGCTGACTGCGTCACATAAGACTTTGTCTGTAGAGAAGATAAAGTGCAAGAAGGTGGCTTCGGAGACCATGGACGCCCTTCGGGGTGTCTTTGAATACTTCGACACTTCTTGCACTTCTTCTTCGGCTGGCAATGACTCCTTGCTGTGAAGAATGAAAATGATCCAAGCAGTAGCGAAGACTATGAAGGCTGTAGGTACTCGGTACAGAGAAATATCCGGCCAAGTAGCTGCCCTCGGAGTACTTCGTTACTACGAAGATCTTGGATTATCTGTTTTGCCAGAGCCTAGAGTAGCCCCCATCAATTTTAGCGACGACCGACTTCTGACTCCTTCGGCTTACGTGGCCGCTGCTTGGGAGGCTTTTCAACCATCCTGGAGAGCTAAAGGCCGATCGGCTATAAAAACATGTGGATTGATGAAGGTCTCCACCAAAAGCAAGTGCGGTCGCAGCCTTCGAGCAGCAAACCTCCTTCGGACCCGAAGGTTTAGTTCTCCTTAGGGCTCCGTCTATGTAAAAACTTATGTTTTTGCTCTCTTTTAAATGAAAAGACTTATTTGGAAATGTTTTTAGGCTTCCCGACCTTTTTTGGATGAGCTCGAAGTGTTAGAGATTAACGAAGAACTCCGCCTACAATGGGCGACCTTCAAAGCCTTAAGGCCTCACAGGCGTCCACGATTTTCAATTCCTTGGGGAAGTTCTGGAGAGGTTATACCCGATATATATAAAGAAGTGTATGCTTATATTAAAAAGAGGAAAAGGAAGTTAGTATAGAAAGTTCATCTTCAGAGGATGTTGAATTGTCCGAAGAAGAAAATGCTAATGAAAAGTAAGTGGAGAAGGGCCCCGAATGACTTCGAAGCTTGGAAAGAAGCCCCGAACGACTTCGGACCCAGGCTGAACTTCCATAAGAACAAAAAGACTTCCGAGCTTCGAAAGAAGGGAAGAGAGTTAAGCACAAAGTTTTAAAGACTCCAGGCTCAGGGACAAGTCGTCTTCGAAGTCGGGCTAATTTTGAAAGCAGTTCCGGGGATCGAAAGGGTCTTCGCTTCCTTCTTGGCATAGACACATATTTTTCATGATGTAATGTAATCTGTTTAAATAATATAAACTAGAAAGTTTGAAAATTGTCTCACTACTTCCTAGCCCCTCTTTGGAGGTAAGCACCTCCAAAATTTGATCAAGGGTGGTTACGCACAACGAAGATAACGTTAGTTAGGAATACAATTTTGGAGGCTTGAAGCCCCTTATTATATTAAAGAAGAAATAAGGACTGAAAGTCCTAAAATGGTCACTAAGGACCTCAAAAATTTCTTCGACTCTATTAATTTGGAGTCTGAAAACTAGTAACTTAGTACTCTTTTTCGGATGTGGTTACTTTGGACTTTTTTTCGGACGAATTAGAATCCGATTATAATGGTCACTTTGGACTCTTTTTCGGACGCATTAGAATCTGATTATAATGGTCACTTTGTACTCTTTATACATACGTTTTCAAGCTAATTGCTCGGAGTCTGTATTATTTGGTCTCCTTCGACTCTTTTTACGGATGCTATCAAACCGTTGGTTCGGAATCCACTTTTTATGGTCTCCTTGGACTCTTTTTATGGATGCTTTCAAGCCGGAGCCTGGAATCCGTATCATTTGGTTTCTTTGGACTGCTTTTTACGGATGCTTTCAAGCCGGTGGCTTGGAATCCATTTTTTGTCTTTCCCACCTCATCGGAAGCTTGGAACCTATGGTTCGAAGTCCGTAAAATTGGTTCAAATGAATGACACTTTCCTTCGCAATCAACTCTGTTCTCCTAGTGCGTCCACCAGAAGTAGGGATTATTGAACCATGAGATTTATTTATTCAAAAGTGTTTACAAATGATTACAAGGAGCCCTTATGCAAAATATCGCTTAAGATGCTCCGCATGCTAGACATGCTTTAATTCTTCACCTTCTAAATTATCTAATTTAAAAGAACTAGGGCGTCTTGAACAAAGGATGATATATGGACCTTCCCATTTATTTCCTAATTTCCCTGGTTTAAGTTCATTAAGTTTAATCTTCAGGTCACACCAAGTCTTCGTCTGATGTTGATACTTCGTTAAATTTGCAACAGCTCGAAGCTTTGTTTCTTCTATTAAATCTATCAAAGCTTGTCTTTCATCTTCTTTTTCAGGTTCGATGGTGCGAAGAGATCCTCCTTTGAGCTCCGTCGTTGTCATGGCTTCATCTCCGAATAGTAACCTGAAAGGGGTAAAACCTATGGACCTTGCTTGAGTGGCTCTGAATGGACCATAAGATCTTTGGGAGCTCTTTAGTCCACAGCCCCTTCGCCAATCCTACTATCCTTCAATTCAGGCCTAATAAAATATTATCGTTAGCTCGCTCGACGGCTCTGTTAGATTGAGGATGACGGACAACTGCAAAACACATTTCTATGCCAACACCTTCGCAGAACTCTCTGAAGGGTTCGACATCAAATTGGTTGCCATTGTCGATTGTCAGTTGTCGAGGCACTCCGAACCTGCATATAATATTCTGCTAGAAACATTTTTGTACATTTTTTGAAGTGATATTTGTGAGGGGTTCTGCTTTGACCCATTTGGAAAAATATTCAATTGCTATCACTGTAAATTTCAAACTTCCTTTTTCCATTGGAAAGGGGCCGATGAGATCCATGCCCCATCTGGCCATGGGCCAAACTAGAGCAATAACTTGAAGAGGTGTTGGTAGACGATGACTTCATCTTCCCATCCATTGACAACCTTGGCAAGTGCGGACCAAGGCCTCTGCATCAGCTACTATTCTAGGCCAATAAAGCCCCTGGCGAAGTGTTTTCCCTGCTAAGGCTCGAGGGGAAAGATGGCTACCACAAAGGCCTTCGCGAATTTTCCGGAGTATATCTTGGCCTTCAGCTTGAGAAATAGATCGGAGTAGGGAGAACATACTCCGGCCTTGTAAAGAATATCATTGATAATATGATAATTTTGGACTCTCAATTGCAATCTTGAAAGCTTCGGGCCTTCGGGTAAGTTAGCTTCGCCTTGAAGTAATTCCATAATTGAACTCCACCAGTCGGTGTTCGGTATGCAAAGGACCTCCACAGGAGGGAGTTGGGGTACTGAAGGAGAAGTAAGCTCTTCATAAAAAGCCCCTTCCGGAGTATCTATGGCTCCGGCTGTAGCTTTTGCCAGGATATTAGCTTGTGCATTATCAACTCTTGGTATACTTCGGACAGAAATCCCTTTGAATGCTGCTTTGATCTTAAAGATTTCTTCTAGATTTTTAGCAAGTTGCGGATGCCTGGCTTGAAAACTTTTATCAACGTGTTGTGCTAAAATTTGGGAATCTGTTTTTTAACAACTCTTGTAGCACCTAGGGCACGTGCCTTGCAAAGACCTAGCAAAATTCCTTTGTACTCTGCAATATTATTGGTGGACTTAAAGTTGAGCCTTGCGGAGTACATTGCTTTTTGCCCTGAAGGTGAAATTATCACTGCTCCGACACCTGCGCCGGATGCTTGAAAAGCTCCATCGGAGTATATGGTCCATATTCCTTCACTTGATTTTTCCGGAGCCCATACTGTAGATGGAGTCCATTCTGCTACAAAATCAATCACCACTTGTGACTTGATTGCTGTCCTTGCTACAAAGGAGATACCGAAGAGTGTTAACTCGACGGCCCATTTTCCAATTCTCCCTGTAGAATCTTTGCTTCGAAGCATATCTCCAAGAGGATAAGAAGTTGGTACAATTACATTATGTGCTAGAAAATAATATCGTAGTTTCCTTGAAGCCATCACTAGAGCATAAGTAAATTTTTCCAATTTGGAGTATCTAGTTTTTGCTCCGGATAAAGCTTCTGATACAAAATATACTGGATTTTGTACCAACTTCCCATTGACATCCATTTCTCGAACAAGGACCACACTAACAGTGGAGCCTGTAGCTGCAAGATAAAGAAGAAGGGTTTCATCTGCCATGGGCACCGTGAGTGTTGCGAGGTTGCAGAGATAATCTTTAATATAATCAAAATTGTTTTGGCACTCTGGTGTCCATGTAAAATCTTCGGACCCTTTCAAGGATTTGAATATGGGGAGGCTTCGCTCTGCGTACCTTGTTAGAAATATGCTAAGTGTTGCAAGGCGTTCATTAAGCTTCTGAACCTGTTTCAAATTTTCTTGTAGAGCCATCCTTTGCAGTGCAGTTATTTCAGTTGGGCTAGGTTCGATTCCCTTGCTCGAAACAAAATACCCTAACAATTTCCCAGCTTGAGCCCCGAAGATACATTTTTCGGGGTTGAGGCGAACTCCAAAGCTTAGAGGCTCTCAAATGTTTCTGCTAAGTCTAGACTATGCTGGTGCTATAAAGCACTCTTTATTACAATGTCATCCATATAGGCTTCGACATTACGACCTATTTGGTGACCTACATCCTTAGCAATTAATCTTGAAAAAGTTGCCCCGACATTTCTTAAGCTGATGGGCATTCTTACATAGCAAAAGACTCCCGAAGGAGTTACAAAGCTAGTCTTGATTTCATCTTCGTGCTTTAACCATATTTGATGATATCCGGAATATGCGTTGAGAATGCTCAAGAGCTCCAAACCAGCAGTGGAGTCAACTAATTGATCAATGCGGGCATGGGGTAGGGGTCATGTGGGCATGCTTTATTCAAGGATGTGAAATCAATGCTCATGCGGCATTTTTCGGAGGCCTTTTTCTTGACGAAGACTAGGTTGGCTAAACACTTCGTATGAGCTACTTCTCTAATAATCTCAGCCTTCAACAATTTTTCAACTTCTGCCTTAGCAAGGCTTGCCCTCTCTTTTGATAGTTTACGGAGCCCCTGCCAAATAGGCCGAACCTTCGGGTTCACAAGTAAACTATGCTCAATGATATTTCGGTTAACTCCCAGAATGTCTTCATCGGACCTAGGCAAAGACATCCAAATTCTCTCTAACTACTTCTTCAGTGAAGTAGCAATTTCCGGAGACAACTCCTTGCCAAACTGGCAGGGATAGTCTTTACCATCCTTTACAATAATCTTCGTTATAATTTCTCCTTTAGGGCTTGGCCCTGGAAAGGATATCTTCGAAGATTCACTTGATACAGGGATATCCTCTGAATGGTTTTGCACATTATTCACTTGTCTTGGATCAAGAGGTAGACCATGGCCATATTCTGCCCTTCGTGTAGTAGCTTGATCACCAAAGACAGTAAGCACTCCTGCTTGCGTGGGCATCTTCATGCATATATAATTATGGTGCGCCACAGATCCAAATTGATTTAACATGCCCCTTCTGAAGATGACATTATAAGCGTAGGGGGCATCGACAACGTCAAAAATCACTTCCTCCGTTCTTGCCAAGAGCCCCTCTTTGAAGGCAACCTTGAGACCTATTTGGCCAAGGGCATCAAGAGGAGGTCCTGCGAAGCCTCGAAGTGGACAATCTATTGGGAGGAGATGCTTCCACGGGATGCAAAGCTGGTCGAAAGCCTAAACAAAGATAATATCCGCGGAACATCCACCATCAACCAATACTCTCCGAACTTCTATTCCTGCAATATCAGAAGTGATAACAAGGGGTCTGCATGAGGGAATTTTATACCTGCTGCATCAGCTACAGAGAAGGATATAGGCACATGGGACCACTCGGGCATTTCAACTGCCGACGAAGAGGTCCCAATATGGCCTACATCATGAACATACTCCCTCCGTTGCCTTTTTGACATGCTGCCCAGGGTTCCTCCTCCGCAGACAGGAAGAACCACTCTTTTGCCCCAGTCTTGAGTATCTTCTTGCTTCAGAGGTGGCATAACACTAGAAACTGAAGGTTGTCTTGGGGGATCGAAGTTGTCTACTCGTATGACAGCCTGCACCGGCTCCGGACGTGGCTTAGGAGGGACTCGGTCAGTAGTGCCTCGACCAGAACTCCTTTCGAGGTACTCGCTTCTCAGGGCTAGTATAGACTTATATGCATCTATGGCATGGCTTTGGTTTTTGCCGTGGACACAGCAGGAGAAAGCCTGGCCCTTGCCAGATGGCTTCCTTGGCGGCCTCCAACCGCTGACCTTGTTTCCCAAATCTTGTGGATTCTTGGGGGAAAACTTTTGCGGAGAAGGAGCAATGTTCAGGACTTCGGAGCGAGGATGCTTCTGTCCTCGGCGTCTATCATGTTGATTGTCGAAGTGCGGCCCTTGCGAAGGAGTCGAAGTTTTTACTTCGAGTTTAACTTCTTGGATGATTGGTGAAGACGAAGCCGTCCTTCGAAGCCATCCTTCTTCTGACCTAGCATACTCCTCAAAATAAGCCATTAATTGCGCTACAGAGGATATATGCTTCCGGTGAAGCTTGTCGAGGAGGCCTGCATTTGTGACTCCTTCTCAGGCTGCATCGACCACAGATGATGTAGACAATCCTCTTATCTGCGACTTCATATGAGTGAAGCGCTTGAAGAACTACCTCAAAGTTTCTCCATGTTGCTGCTTCACCTGAAAGAGACTTCCAGTAGACATAGGGGGCACAAAAGTACCCTGGAAGTTACTTATGAACTTTTTCCTTAGTAGTTCCCATGTTTTAATTGATCCTGGTTTCAAAGACCAGAACCAACGTAAAGCGACTCCTTCTAGCGCAAGGGGAAGCATTTTACCATTGTATCTCGAACCCCTCTGCTGGCTTCGATTGCTAAGGCATATGAATGAGAAAACTCTCCTAGATCTTCTTCCCGGGAGTACTTACAGAGCTTCGAGGTCTTGAACTTGGGGTCGAAGTGCACCTTTTGCAAGTCAGGGTGCAGTGGAGATTCGTTATCAAAAGAAGCATTCTCAGGGGCTTCCGGATAAAATGCGAGATCATCGTCTTGAGGCACCTCCGGAATGACATGGGTAGCTTGAGGATGAAGCCTGTCTGCAGCTTCCTGTCTCCACCTTGTCACTTAGGCTTGAAGATTGGCCATCTGGGTCACCACATCATCAAGGTGGTCTTCATTTCTTCTTGAAGGAGCTTCCAGGTCTTGAGAAGCTCTGTCGGTTCGAAGCATAGACGGAGTCCCTGGAGGGGCTTCGTATGTTCGAGGAAGAGTATTCATTTCGGGAGTTTGAGGTGGGGGAACTACAGAAGGTCCTCTGACCTCAACAGTATTCGAAGATCTCACTCCAGAGGTCCGAGAGGACCTCCGAAGGGGACTAGCACCTAGGCTCCATTTAGGAGGCATGGCTCTAGAAAGAACTTGGTAGAGAATGAAGTTTTCGTACTAGGTTCCCCATGGATGGCGCCAACTGTTGGTGCAAAAGATTACGCTAGCAGGTTTAAGAAACTATATGTGTAACAAACGAAGTGTTGGCATAAAAGATTACACTAACAGGTTCTCTAAGATTAAGAACTAACAAACAATGAGTTTGTGAAGCGAACTATCTCAAGCCTCCGAATAGGATAATAGCTCAAAGTAGTGTATTGAATATCTGAATATTTGATGGCTATTATAGGGTGAGAAGGGGGCTATTTATAGGTAAAAACTCTAAGGAAAAGACCTTTTTACCCCTCAATTACAACCGATATAGTGGAAACTATTTGGTTCCCCGAATAGGGCTAAAATAGTAAAATGTGTTCGAAGAGGATAGATAAGGCAGACGTCCCATCAGTCTCGCTGTTTCCCACTGTAGAGACAGAGCCTTCGTAGGGTATCTTCGAATTGGGGTTCGGAGGACCCTTCGGCTTGGAAACTTCATCAACTTGGGGATGAACTTCTGTCGTAAAGCTGCATAAGATGTCTTTGTATTTTGATCTTAAAGGCCCTGGGGATGAAGTATTTCCCCCAACACGAAGTGTTTGCGAAAGCAAGCTATCTGAAGCCTCCGAAAGGATAATAGCTCGAAGTAGTTCGAAGTTGGTGTATTGAATATCTGAGTATTTGATACCCTTTACAGAGTGAAGAAGGGTATTTATAGACCAAATATTAAAGGAAATGACTCCTTTACGCTCTAATTACAATCAACTAAGAAGATACTATTTAATATTCTTCATAGGGGTAAAAAGGTAAAAGACTAATTAAATCAGAAAGAAGATAAATCTTCTATCCTTGCCGGCAACACCCCTTCGGGTGGAAAGGCTTCGGGATGCTTTGTCATGCCGAAGCCTTAAAGGAGGTCTTCATTGTACAGTGCTCCAAATACAGCAAAACCTTGACGCGTTTTAGGATCTTCGAAGATCGAAGCTTCTGACTTCGTTTCTTCTGCTTGTATCTACAGGAGAATGTCCTTGACCTCTGGAGGATGAAATATTTTTCCCCAACGGTTTCCCTCTCATGACTAATAGTGGCACAAGATCCATGGTCACGCTATCTCCTAGTGAGCTTTGGCATCACCGCTAGATGCTAGTTGACATAGCTAAGCAACTCTTTGCTAATCACATCGTATGTGACTCTTGTTGTTGGAGAAGCATCAAATGCTCGACCCCAACTCCTATGCTCCAAGGCCCAAAACTGTTTTGATAGCCTCGTCAAGTGAACCAACACTATGCATGTAGAAGTCTTACTTCTGCCCCAACTGGTCGAGATAAAAGATAGCACCCTGCTTTGGCAAACCCACTATCGATGAGCATGAACCCTGGTGGGTGCAGCTATTGGGAAGAGCATTAACACTTAATTTTCTAAGGGGACACTACTCTAGCATCAGTAACATCCCTGGCGCACACGAAACATGCAAGAATAGAATAATAGGTACATAAGAAAACATCACATGCAATCATATTAACTGTGACATAGCATGGCCTTCTTCACATGATGATCTTCATCTCCATTGCTCCAATATTCAAGTGCATGCTCCCAGCCTCTATGAAGAGTACTAGTCCATCTCGCATAGGCTATACTAATTACATGGGCCAAAGCACCGCAGAAACGACATGCAAGCCGTAATGAATTTTACATCAGACTTGGGTTGTAAATAACCATGACACGCAGGCATATTTAATTTACATTCATTGCATGCATCTCATACATCACATTTTAACCAAGGCCATGCCAGTCACGGCATTCTCTGCAAAACAAAGTTAGGCCAGCAATGTACAAATGACTGGATTCTAGATCTAAAAAACCCGGGTCAGCAAGCTCGGTTTTCAAAATTGTGCCGATCGGAACTTTCGATCTGGCATTGGAACTTCTGATCTGTCGGAACTTCTGATCAATATCATAATCCCGCATCACAACAATTGCCTTCTGTATCAAATCATTATTCGACATCGGAACATCCGATCAGTATCGGAACTTCTGATCCACCATCGGAACTTCCGATCACATCGGAACTTACGATCTACCGTGGACAGAAACATATCTAATATGTTTTTCTACCATGTATCTCCATACATGAAGGATCCAGATCGAACACTACGCACGTAGTCTCTGGTACCACTGTTGGGGAATAGAGGAGCTACGCTAGCTGAGAAATTCAAAATTTCCGCCCTACGGCCCTAGGCTCATGGGCATGTGAGATCATAGATCAGTACCTTCTAGCACTTGACACGCTAGGTGCAGCGGAAGAAGAGGTTGATAAAGCGCATCAAGCCTATCCTCGCTTTGTCCCGACCGTTTCTTGCCGATCCGATCGACTAAGAATGTGGGATCGGAATGGCGACTAGAGGGGGGGGGGCGAATAGGTGCCTCAACAATTTCTCGCGAATATGATGGCCTATTCAAAACAACCAACGCACCTCTACAAAATCCAAAATTCAAGTCTGAATCAATCAGTGCAAATCAGAACAAAAACGTATTTCAAAAACTCAGTTCATACTAAATCGGAATTTCAAATGTCGAACTATCCCTGTCGGACTTTGAATTATCGACTGCCTCAGAACTTCGGAGTTAGAAACTACGATTTGGTCAGTCGGTCGTTGATATGCCGAACAAAATTCAGAGTATTCTGAAAAGCACTTGAACCAGTAAAGAACCAGAGCAAGGTATTCAACTGATGCTGATTCAAAATGAAACCCTTATCTCAAGGACTAGAATAACTTTTACTCAACACTGAATTCAGATTCTAATCAAACTCTATATTTCAGAATAGCAAACCAGCAGTAAACTTGATAACTGAGTTCAATCTGAAATCTAAAACATTCTACTCAAACTTTGACATTTGGACAGATTTCAAATGTTTAGTTCACAATTTAGATTTTTATTTTATATTGCACTTTTTAGAAATCAACACTCACTCCATTTTCAAAACTGATTCAGAAAAACAGTTTAACTCGGAACATATTTCAGATTTGAAACAGTCAGATTGGTTATGGAATTCAACTGAACTTTCTGTTTACATACATTTTGTAGCACATACTGAACAAATACTTAATATGAAGCAACCTTTTCATAAATTTCCTCTCAGCGGTGAAGAGAGGACCAAAATTATACAATCAAATCTTTCTGAATCACAAATCTCAAGATTCTAAAATGAATTTCAACCAAACTATCACATAGAACATTACTCTAAATAGCACTTGGACTGAATGCTAGTATTCAGTAAAACCACTTTCACTACTGTATTGAAACAGATTCCAAATTTAGATTACTTCTAAAAATATACAGAATTTCAGAACAAGTGTTTCATTCAGTGAATAGCAGAAATTCAAACCAGTTGAAAACAACAATCTGAACTGAAACAGTGATTTCAGATAAACCTTTGAACTAAAAACTACTCAGAATTTTAAAGAACAACTGTGCCTCAAATTTAAATTTGTATTCCAGATTTAACAAGTTATCAATTCAGTACAGAAATCATTTCAACCATATTCATCAATCAATCAGTTTCAACATCAAGGATTCAGGATCAAACATTCATTGAATACATGTAACTAAAAGGAATTTAGCAATTATTAGAACAGAGCTACACATAAATTAGTCTAACTCTAATCATCTTCACGACAAATCACTTGAATAGGGGTCTTCTGATTTCTTGTGAAGAACTTGAAGAAAGTTCTCTTGATCAATTGCTCAAATCAGATTAGGAATACCAGTAATCAAATTACTCAGAAAAAACTCAGATCAAACTTATTCTGAATAGGCAGTGCAGCAATAACAGTAAACAAATTCTTGACACTGAAAATCTCCATCATCACAGATTAGATGAATATATAAGCATATTTCAGAAAGTAAAATGATCTCAGCACATATATTTTTCACAACTTTTCTAGCAAATATGGCAGTCCGTGGCACTAGAAATAAGAACCACAAATTTGAAAATATTTGCACCAAGATACATTCACAAATGATTTTCTCAAGAAACACTTCAATGATCAGCCAAAATATTGATGAACACTTGAAGTGACATTTCATCAAACATATGAAAGGCTAGACCAAAACTAAAACAAATTTCACAAAAAAAATTTCAGCATTGTGGTGCCTACTTTGTGCAGCAAAATAATTAATAAGAAATCATAGAAACATGTAGTAACTTTCGAAAATGGATCATTCAACTATTACCAACAAAAGTTACATAAACTTCAACATCATCTTCTGCACTAGATTCTCCAAAAAACGCAGCACAAAAATGAATTCATCTACAGAATCGTACCTGCGCTGGAGCCAGGAATTACAGTGAACAGTATTGCTGATTTTACTGTTTCAGATCCGAAAATTCATCCAGCACACTGTTCCTCGTCCAAAGCTGCTTCAAAACCATGTTTTCTCATGTATTTTCATTGCAAAATTTGTCTCTAAAGCTCTCTAATGATTCAGCCAACTTGGGGGGATAATATCCTACCAACTAATGTTCTAGAAGCCCACATTTTACACATAGACCCTTAGTAATTTCAGAATTAACAATTCTGAAAATTACACTATAAAAACTAAAAGTAAAATTACAAAATTACACTATAAATTACTAAAACTATAAAGCCCACATTTTACACATAGACCCTTTAATATAATTTCAGAGTAGAACCATTCTAAAAATTATACCAAAAGGTTACACTACAAAACTGAAATTTTAAACTAATACAAGACACCTATTTATTGAATTAACAAAACATTTAGCATTTCGACGGTTTTTAGCAAAAACCGACAAAGCCTCTGAAACCTTCGACTCGTGACACCGCTTCGTGACTCTGAGCGCCGGCAAGCCACTTCCGCTCTCAATCCCCTTGAGTCTCCTGAATGCTTATCATGGCCTCCCTCTCGCGAACCCGGTCGACATGCCGTTGTAGTCAGCCGTCCATCCAAGTCTTGCTCCGTCTCTTCGTGAACTCTTGAGATCTTCTCCAACTTCGTCCGGCCTCCCTGATCCTCTACAATCAAGCTCCTCACTCGACCCTCGATCACCCACCGTCAACAGTCGGTCAGCATCTCCACCCTGCACAAACAAGACAAGGCAAAACAAGAACGCGACGCACCGCCGAAACCCTCGGCAGCCAAATCTCCATTCCACATTGAAACCCTCGATGCACTCAAACCACTCTCAATTACTCAACCGCTCAAACGCTCATCCTTGTCAATCACTCATCATCCAGACCGAAACCACCCTTGGTTTCTCAATCTCCCCCATGATGAGTGCATTGACAACCCCAAAGCAAAGACATGATGAGGATATCAAGTTATGTGCACAAGTGACCATAAAAACTCATAAAAGAGCAAAACATGTCACTTGGTAAAAGATCTCTGTTGGACCGGAAACGGCGACCAGAGGGGGGTGAATGGGAGCTTTTAAAATTTCAGACTAAAATAGCCTTCTGTTTTAAATCTGTCTTCTGTGGAACAGGCTTCGAACACAACCTTCGAAGTTCTGGTTCGGAGGTTTTTGACGGCTCCGAACACAGGCTTCGCAAGGAGCAAAAGTTCGAAGCCAAGAGGACTTCGCTCCACTCACAACCCCTAAAAATCAGTCTCTGCTAAGTCAGTGCAGGCTCCGCACACAGAGTGCTTCGAGTAGGCTTCGCACTTCACCCTTCGCAAGAGCGGACTACCCTCTGAGGACTTCGACCAAATACTTAGCGACAGCAACTGGTGCTGGGCTTCGTACTTCAAAGATCTAAACGCACACTAAACAAACTTCGCTAGGGGCTTCGACACGGGAAGAGAAACGGGCTTCGATCAGTGCTTCGCTAGTAAGCAGCGAGGTCTAACCACAATTTACACATAGCAAACACACTGAAAAGAACACTTCGCTCAAAACACACTTCGCCCAGACAAGCTTCGGTGCACTACCTCGAATCAATAGAAGTCACACACAAAAGAACGAAGTATGCAGCGAGGTATGCAAACAAGCTCAAGCAGAAACTGAACGCAAACTCAGGACTTCGACGCTTGAACAAGGAACACAAATATTGAACTCACAGGATGAATACAAAGAGTGTGGTGGCAAGCACAGGAGTTCTACAATGAATGCCCAAAGTGTTAAATGTGACCTACCCAGCCCCCACTATTTATAGCCACTATTCACCCATGTGAAATGACTACTGTACCCCTAGGGTTTACACTGGTTTTGTCTCTTCAGAACAGAGGGGTACAAAAGGTAGTCTACTTTATTTGGAGGCTTCTCTGTCAGCTTTGCAGAGGGGACAGCGTTAGCTTTTTGCAGAGCAGACACTGTCAGCCTTTACAGTCTTTGACCCTTCTGAAGCCCCCCTTCACACGTGAGGGGTGCGGTAGCTTCGGTGAGAAGCCTTGAGCCTGATGGCCTTCGTTTCACCGAAGTCAGCCTTCGATACAGTGACGGTTTTGAGCCGAAGCCGTCAAAGCCCTTGGGCCTTCGCACCAACACCTTCGGAGTGGACCACCACGGCTTCAGCAGCTTCTCCCAGCTCGAACTCCGTCAGTCCGTGTACCGAAGACATGCATGTCCGATGTACCTCAAGACATCCTCACTCCGGAGGCAGCCTCGCTCTGAAGCAATCTTCGCTCCGAAGCCCCACCTTCGGAATTCCACCCTTCGAAGTCTCTCCTTCGTCCAAGGCCTCCGCATGAAGCATTACATGAGCAATTCGTCGCAGTGTCTCTCCCCGAGCACACTCCTCGACAAGCCTCACCCAGACCATGCCTTCGATGCACCTCGACTTCTGAGACCTTCATTGGGTAACCTTCGAGTGTCTCCCTCTGGAGCACACTTCGAACACCTTGCCTCTGCTGAGGACTTAATCCACCAAACTCCGAAGTCACTCCATTCGGAGTACCCTTCGAAGTGCCTCGCCTCCGAGGACTTTGTCTCGGAGTACCTTCACCCGGAGCCACGCTCCGCACTTACTGCCTTCTCCTGGCGCACCTCGACCCGAGGTCCGACCTCGACCCCTTCGCAGCCACCGTGACTGAGCTCCCTGCTCCCCTGGCATCAAGCCTCCTGCTTGACACAGGTTCACTCGCCACGAACCGTCAGTCGCCTCCGAAATCCCCTGCGCACCACAGACAAGCAGAAAAGTGTATCCAGTACTCCGGAGACCTCTCTAGGTTAGCAACCTTCGGCACACACTCCAGTGTAGCGCCTAAAGTATCGAGACCTTCGGTACAACCCAGTCATCATGTACTGTCGGACGCCTCCGACAGGCACACTCCGCTGCAACAGCTGCAGCAACCAAAGCCACCGAACCCTTCGGTGAAATAGCCTCCGAAGTCCCTTTTGGAGAACCAACCTCCGAACCCCTTCGGAGGTACCCCTTCAAACAGAGGGTAAACTCTGTCAATCACTCATCACAGACTCCGAAACCAACCCTTGGTTTCTCAATCACCCCCTTGATGAGTGCATTGACAACCAAATTCAAGTTCAAGAAAATTTGAAAAAATTTCAGCACACAAGTGACCATAAAAACTTAGAAACGAGCCAAATCATGTCACTTGACAAAAGAATTTTCCTCCCCCTTTGTTAATAGAGTAAAAGCCCCTTCGGCAAAACCGGCAAAAACTTCCTTTTGGCAAGATAAAACTCCCCTTGAGTTATTTCACCCCTTTGCAACAGAGAACTCAAAAATTTCTCCCCCTTTGTTAATGCAAGCATCAAGGAGCCTGTAAAAGATGCATAGCTTCGAAATGGGAAGAATTGCAAAGACATATAAAGCAAAAATATGCCATTATTAATACCAATTATCATTTGCTCAGCTCAATTTAACATTCTCTAAAAACATGATGACAGCATGTGATTTTAACATTTTGAAATAAAAGCATCACCACTTAATCAAGGTAACTAGACAAGTAAAAATAGGGACTGCGCAAAGCTAGTCAATTTCTACTCTAGACAGACAAGTCCAGTTCAAGTGGAGCATTTAAAAGCAAACTTGATGATCAAGGAGTTTTGTTGTTCTTTTTCATAATGCCAGGGGTTATTTGTTTGTCTACCTTATACTTTCCAATCAAGCCAAGCCTAGGCATGAAAGCCATCAGAAGCTTAAGGCGGTGATTTTGGCATACACTACACTATTCCCAGTTCAAACCAATATGCAATGGTAAGCAGTCTAGAATAGAGTAGTGCGACAAACAAACCCACCTGGATCTTTTTACTTTGAAGCATGCAAATCATGGATTTTTGGAATTTTGATTAAGTGAACAAATTGTTTAGCACTTGATGAATATCCATGAGGATTTGGAACAATTTTTGCAAGTTGCAATGTTTAACATCTGTTGGCGTAAAAGATTACGCTAACAGGTTTCTGTAGAAAAGAAACTGACAAACGAAGTGTTTGTGAAGCAAACTGTTCTAAGCCTAAGAGCTGTTGGTGGGCGATGACTCCGTCGACCCATCCACTGGCATCCTTGACAAGTGCGGACCAAGCTCTCCGCATCAGCTGTTATTGTGGGCCAATAAAGCCCCTGGCGAAGTGTTTTTCCTGCCAGTGCTCTAGGGGCTAAATGGCTTCCACAAAGGCCTTCGTGAATTTCTCGAAGAATTTCTTGGCCTTCGGCTTGAGATATACATCGGAGTAGAGGGGAGCATACTTCGGCCTTGTATAATATACCGTTGATTAACTGATAGTTTCTTGCTCTGAGCTTTAATCTTGACAATTGGGGCTCTTCGGGCAAATTTGTTCCTCCTTGCAAGAGTTCTATGATCGAATCTTTCCAATCTGCACTAGGAATGCAAAGGATCTCCGCAGAGGCAATTTGTGGCACCGAAGGTATATTGAGCTCCTCATAGAAAGCTTCGTCAGGCACATCCACAGCTCCGGCTGCAGCCTTCGCTAAAATGTCCGCTTGCACATTTTCAGCTCTTGGTATACTCCGAATGGAAATACCCTTGAAATGTGCTTCGATCTTGCGAATTTCTTCTAAGTACTTTGCAAGCTGTGGATGTCGGACTTGAAAACTTTTGTCTACGTGCCCTGCTACTATCTGAGAATCTATTTTTATAATTATCCTTGTAGCCCCTAGAGCACGTGCTTTCCTGAGTCCCAATAAAATTCCTTCGTACTCCGCTATATTATTGGTAGACTTAAAGTTGAGTCTTGCGGAGTACATTGCTCTTTGCCCTGACGGTGAAATCAATACTGCCCCAATGCCTGCTCCGGATGCTTGGAAAGCCCCATCGGAGTAAATAATCCAAACTCCGTCATCTGATTTCTCTGGAGTCAACTTCGCAGGTGGAGTCCACTCTGCTATGAAGTCTGCTAGGACTTGAGATTTGATAGCTGTCCTTGCCAGGAAAGATATGCCGAAGGGTGCTAGCTCTACTGCCCACTTTCCAATCCTTCCAGTGGAATCTTTGCTTCGGAGCATATCTCCTAAAGGATACGAAGTTGGTACAATTACATTATGAGCCAAAAAATAATGTCTTAACTTTCTCGAAGCCATTATCAGAGCATAAACGAACTTTTCAAGTTCGGAGTATCTTGTCTTCGCTCCTGACAATGCTTCAGATACAAAATAGACAGGATTTTGGACCAACTTCCCATTGATATCTGCTTCTCTGACAAGGACTGCGCTGACAGCTGAACCTGTAGCTGCAAGATACAGGAGTAGGGTTTCGTCCGCAATAGGCACCGTGAGTGTAGCAAGATTGCTGAGATAATCTTTAATATCTTCGAAGCTTTTCTGACACTCCGGTGTCCATGCAAAATCTTCGGACCCTTTCAAAGCTTTAAATATTGGCAAGCTTCTCTCTGCAGACCTTGATAAAAACCTGCTAAGTGCGGCCAGACGTCCAGTCAGCTTTTGCACTTGCTTTAAATTCTCCGGAGGAGCCATCTTCTGCAGCGCAGTTATTTGTGTAGGGCTAGCTTCAATTCCCCTGCTTGAAACTAAGTACCCTAACAACTTTCCAGCCTTAGCTCCGAATACGCATTTTTCGGGGTTAAGACGGATCCCACATGCCCGAAGGCTATTGAATGTTTCTGCCCTACTCAAATAACTGCGCTGCAGAAGATGGCTCCTCCAGAGAATTTAAAGCAAGTGCAAAAGCTGACTGGACGTCTGGCCGCACTTAGCAGGTTTTTATCAAGGTCTGCGGAGAGAAGCTTGCCAATATTTAAAGCTTTGAAAGGGTCCGAAGATTTTGCATGGACACCGGAGTGTCAGAAAAGCTTCGAAGATATTAAAGATTATCTCAGCAATCTTGCTACACTCACGGTGCCTATTGCGGACGAAACCCTACTCCTGTATCTTGCAGCTACAGGTTCAGCTGTCAGCGCAGTCCTTGTCAGAGAAGCAGATATCAATGGGAAGTTGGTCCAAAATCCTGTCTATTTTGTATCTGAAGCATTGTCAGGAGCGAAGACAAGATACTCCGAACTTGAAAAGTTCGTTTATGCTCTGATAATGGCTTCGAGAAAGCTAAGACATTATTTTTGGCTCATAATGTAATTGTACCAACTTCGTATCCTTTAGGAGATATGCTCCGAAGCAAAGATTCCACTGGAAGGATTGGAAAGTGGGCAGTAGAGCTAGCACCCTTCGGCATATCTTTCCTGGCAAGGACAGCTATCAAATCTCAAGTCCTAGCAGACTTCGTAGCAGAGTGGACTCCACCTGCGAAGTTGACTCCAGAGAAATCAGATGACGGAGTTTGGATTATTTACTCCGATGGGGCTTTCCAAGCATTCGGAGATAGCTGGGGGAGGGTTACATGAAACAGGTCAAGAACTTCGGCCAAGAAATCCACAGCAGGGAGGCCTAAGCCTGCTTCGAAAAAAGCTTCGAACACTACAACCTCTCCGGGTCTTGGTGATGGAATTGATTCTTTGCCCGGCCTCCGAACCATAACCCCATTGCTAATCTTTCCCCCTGCTGTGATTGCCAAAGATTCTCTCTTGCAGGTAGAAGGCCCCAACTCAAAAGACTGATCCAAGTATTTAGTCGAAGGTGGACACAGACCTTGGTCATCGGGGATTTGGGGATTTCTCCCCCCTGCCGCCATGGATGTTCCTGCCTGCATCGAGGGTGCCGCCGCCAATGTCGCCGCTGCTGCTGCTGCGGCTGCCTGCTGCCGAGCCAAAGTCGAAGGAGGCGCAGATCCTTTGGTCTTCACCATTATGATCGCTCGGTGGCTCAAGAACTCAAGGACTAGGGCTCAGGAACTCAAAGGGCTAGGGCTCAAGAACTCAAGGGGCTCACAAAGCTTTTGACTGAGAGGAGGCGGTGAAAAGGTAGTCGGGTAAGTTTTGGGCTCGTTATTTATAGCCCAAATATTCCGTTTGTTACCGTTTGAGTTCTGCCTTTTCGCATTCTTGCCCGTTATTCTCCTCCGAAAATAACGGATCGTTTAACTTCAGTTAGAAGAAACAGGTTAATGGCTATTTTTTCTAAGTATAAAAAGTCTTCAGTCTTTCTAAAGACACTTCTAAGTTACTTCGAATGCAACTCCTTCGAATGCCAATCCGAAGCATTTATCTCCACATAGTTCGGAGATGATATAAATCTATTAACCCCTATGCATGAATACTTTTCTTGCGTATACTGCTCTCCTAAACATTACAGGTCAAACGGAGAAGCGTATTCGAGGGGCTACTGTTGGGGGAAAATATCTCATCTTCGGGGTTATTGCCAAAGCAGCATGAAGACAGCCAACTAGTTCAAAGATTGTCCGAAGACCATCTTCGAAGATGCCCAGAACCTGGTTCGAAGCCCGAAGACAAACACTGGTTCGAAGTATGTCTTCGAACCAAAGCCCTTCAGGATCTTTTCTGCCAGCTAAGATGGAAGACTTATCTTCTATCTTATTAGATTAGTCTTTTACCATTTTAGCCCTATTAAGGAAGCCGAATAGTTTCCTTAATGTCGGTTGTAATAGAGGGGTAAATAGGTCTTTTCCTTAATGTTTAAGCCTATAAATACCCCCCCATTTCACCCTGTAATAGGGACCGAATACAAGTGATTCAATACACACTTTCGAACTATTCTAAGCTATTATCCTTTCGGAGGCTTAGAACAGTTTGCTTCACAAACACTTCGTTTGTCAGTTTCTTTTCTACAGAAACCTGTTAGCGTAATCTTTTACGCCAACAACATCCAAAGAAAAGTGTCTTGCTATCAAGCAGATAAAAGAGAGCTAAGGCAGTCCGGCCTAAACATGCTAGATTCAAGACTAAGCAGTGAGCATGATTTGATTTTGGAAAGAAAAATCATGCACATAATGTTTCAGATATATTAAATTAAGCTGAGCTGACATGATTTCATGAATTACATTCAGGCATATAAGTGCAAAATATGTAAATGCAATTTCACACATGATGAGCATATGCAAGACAGTTAAAATCTGCTACCCCTCACAAATTGCCGTAAGGGTGACAAACACCAAGTTCCCCACGCAAGTAGGCAAAGCGAGAAGCATCGAGGGGTTTTGTGAATATATCAGCTAGCTGGTGTTGGGTATCAACATATTGAAGTTCAATATCACCCTTCTCATTGTGATCTCTGAGAAAATGATATCGCACATCAATGTGTTTTGTTCTGGAGTGCTGAACCGGGTTGTTTGCAATACAAATAGCGCTAGTGTTATCACAGAAAAGTGGAACACTCTTATAATCTAACCTGAAATCCCGCAAAGTGGAAACCATCCACAAAATCTGAGAGCAACAACTAGCTGCAGCAACATATTCGGCCTCAGCCATCGATTGTGCAACACTAGACTGTTTGCAGGAAGACCAACAAACCAGAGAGGTACCCAGAAAATGACAAGTACCAGAGGTACTTTTCCTATCAATCCTACACCCAGCAAAATCCGCATCGGAATAACCTCGAAGACATAAAGATGAAGATGTTGAATACCAAATGCCGAATTCGAGGGTATGTTTGAGATACCTGAAAATGCGTTTTACCGCTTGGCGGTGCGAAGCTCGTGGTGAAGCCTGAAAACGAGCACACAGACACACTGCGAAGTGTATGTCCGGCCTCATAGCATTCAAGTAGAGGAGGGAGCCGATCATGCTTCGGAACTCCTTCTGATCTACGGCTTCTCCATCTTCGTCAGGGTCCAATGCTACAGATGTAGCCATTGGAGTGGCGAGTGGCTTCGCATCAGCCATGTCAAACTTCTTGAGCAGGTCCTTGGGGTATTTCGTCTGGTGGACGAAAGTACCTTGTTTGCTTTGCTTGATTTGCAAACCAAGGAAAAATGTGAGTTCGTCCATCATGGACATCTCGAACTCCCCGCTCATGGCATCTGCAAACTCAACAACCAAAGCATGAGAAGAGCCACCAAAGATGATATCATCCACATAAATCTGAACTAGGAGGAAATCTTTGCCATGCTTGAGAGTGAACAGGGTTTTATCAACAGAGCCCATCAAATACCCCCTCTCAAGCAGAAAAGACTTGAGTCTGTCATACCATGCCCGAGGGGCCTGCTTGAGTCCATAAAGAGCCTTATGAAGTTTAAGGACTTTATGTGGGTACTTAGGGTTTTCAAAACCAGGGGGTTGTTTTACATAAACATCTTCGCCTATGAAACCATTAAGAAAATCACTTTTGACATCCTTTTGATAGAGTTTGAATCCCCGAGATGTCACAAAGGCAAGCAAAATCCTAATGGCCTCAAGACGAGAAACAGGTGCAAAAGTTTCAGTAAAATCAATCCCTTGTAATTGAGAATAACCCTGACCTACAAGTCTAGCCTTGTTTCTAACTATAGTCCCATCCCCCCTTGTTTGTTTTTGAAAATCCATTTTGTTCCAATGAAATGAACATTTGGTGGAAGATCAACTAAAGTCCAGACTTGGTTTCTCTCAAAATTTTAAAGTTCTTCATGCATGGCATTGATCCAACTAGAATCAGAAAGTGCATTACTAACATCTAAGGGCTCGAAAGAGGCAACAAAAGCTGAATCAATGAAATGAGCATGAGAACGTGTTACCCTTTGATCAAGCTCACCAATGATCTGCTCGGGGGATGCATCCTTTGAACATGGTGTGGAGCCTCGCGGCGGGATTGTCGCGCCCCGATTTAATAAATCAGGACTTTATTGAAATTCCATAGAAAATCAATAAAACAAGACGTTCATCATGCGACCACGTACAAATACGAGCAATCATTCACGGTTCGTAGACCGTATTAATACAAAAGTGAATAAAGATGAAGAGAAACTAATAAATCAAAGGGTCCTAGATGAACGCCTCCTTCCAGTCTCGCCTTGACTGGGTCGCTACTCCAGACCTTCATCCTCCTCGTAGTAGACGGGCTCTGATGTTGTAAGTCAACGGGGTGAGTACTGATGTACTCAGCAAGCCACCGAATGCAAATATAATGCAAGATAATAGCAAGGGAGATAGTGGCTAGTTTTGCGGAAGCAGCATATTTGTAAAGCATTAAATGTGAGCAATTTATTAGTACGGAAAAGTAAACATGTGTATGCATCATCATCTTCTAACTCGAGGAGTACGTTTTACCTCCCCGCACAACAGTCCTTACATGCCATGAATAACTCATCCATTCAAACAATTGTAAACTAACTGCGAGTAGTCACACAACCCGCCCTTGACCGTGGGCTCGGCTTTTCGAAAAGATTGATGTTTACTCTGATCAGAGATGTACCACTGTACCCACAAGGCACGCACTCATCACTTACACCGAAGTGTAACGAGATGACCCATTTCACGGGAACTCGTGCCAAAACCTTCCATATGGTCTTCCCCGACTCAACAGCACCCTCTTATAGGTTTCATATGGTGTCCCGACGCGTCGGTGCCCCACCATACCCCCCCTTGAGCCTCCTTTGGTACAAGTCGCCCGCAGGCTAGCCCCTTGCCCCCTCCACTATGGTGCCGAGAGACGGAGTGTTCCACACTTCCAGTTAGGACTTACCCATTAGACTTGTGGTTGGTACGGAAGTGCTTTGCAACAGATCCCGCAGACCGGTCCTTATAGTGCCCCGGGTGCGACCAACCAGTTTCCGAGCTTGCACCCGGAACCCACCATACTTATAACATACCCAACTCCAACAGAGTCCAGAGACAAGAATAACGGGGTATTTCATATACCAGAATCCATCCAACTACGACTCATTCTTTATATCCTATAGCAGTTGTGCCGGTACATTGGGCACTAGCTAATATAATATTTGTAGAGTGACAAGGAGTTAAGGCTCAATAAGCATGGCTTGGGTTTGCACACAAGGACGGGGATCTAATAAATATAAGTGTAGGGCTTGATCTTTGACTAATGCAATATTAACCTATGAGTTATAGCGATAATTTATTAAATCATGGGCTCAATAATGATCAACTGTTTCCACAGAGGTGGTCGATGACTTGCCTTGATCAGCAAAGGGTGAAGGTGGAACCTCGGGATAGAACTCCGGATCTTCGACGACGTCGTAGTCTTCTCGATACGGAAAAGTAAATAAAACATTCAATAAACAATCCAAAACAACAACCATACTAACATACATTTTTATGTTGGATTAAGTAAAGGAGATAGAGTCTTAACTTTTAGGGTATTGTTACTTAAACATTTAGATTAATTTTTAATGAGATTCCTTAATTTTTATAGCTTGATATAATTATTCTTCCTAAGGGGGTTTTACTTCTCCCTTTTCAAAGTTGAAGTAAAAAGTTATAAAATGACCTTAATGTTTTTATGGCATTAATATAGTGACATTAGGTTATTTAGATCTTCTGAAGTTTGTTATATAAGTTTTAGGATAATTTCATAAAAGGTTGACTTCTTCTTAATGCCTTAATTAAATGTCCTAAAAGGGCCTTTGCAATATTATTTAGTGGAATAAAGTGGACAAGACGAATATTCTATTTTTATTAAAAATAGTGAACTCAAGTGGTTAGGTTTTTCTGAAGTTATTATATAAGTTGTCATGTCATTTTTATAAAGTGTTTAACTTCTATTATATGCATTACTTAATTATCCTACAAGGCTTTTGCAATATTAATTAATAGATTAAAGTGGGCATAGTGAACATGTTTATTTTGTTGGATTAAAGCTGTGGAATAAATTCATTAAGTCCTCTGAATTTATTGAATAAGTATTCATGATATTTTTGTAAAGGGTTGCCTCTTTATCCTATGAGTCAATCATTTATTTTTAAAGGGCCTTGAAAATGTTATTTAATAAAATGAAATGGGCAAAATGAATCATTATATTTTTATTGGCTTATAAACAGTGTAAGGGAGTCATTGTGTCCCCAGAAATTAATATATATATTTTTAAGGATTTTTCTGGATTATTTAAATGGAATATTAATTAAGTCCTAAAGGGGTCTTAGAAATGTTATTAAATAAAATGGCATGGATAAAAATGGTCATTCCATTTTTATTATATTAATAACAGTGAAATGGAACTATTATGTCTTCTGGAATTAATTATAAATTTTTAAGGGTTTATCTGAATTATTTTATTGCAATATTAATTAATTTCCTAAAGGAGACTTTTCTTTATTATTTAATAAGATTATTATGTGCCAAATAAACATATTATTTTTATTGCATAAAAGTGTAGAGGATAAAGAGACAAATTTTCCAGATTTAAATTGGTGAAATTTGGAGTTAATTTGAGCAAGATATGAATTTTGGAAGTTTAAACTATTTTTCTGAATTATTTTTAAACCAGAAAACAGTCCCTGGTCCACGGTGAGCCAGGCCCACGGTGGACCAGCGACTGTGCGCGTGAGCCGGGCCATTCAGGACCGTTGGATCAAGATCCATCGGCCTGTGCATGCGCGGGGCGGGTTAAGTGAGATCCGACGGCTCACAACCCTCGATACCCCTTCGGCTAGGATCAAGGGCCAGGATTAAATCCGTGGCTGATCTAATCCTAGCCGTCCCTTCGCAATCGCACGGCGGAGCGCGCGTCCGGCACGTACGCGGCACGGGGAAGACAGGCGTCTTCGTCTCCGGCTCCGGCGGCGCACGGGTGGGAGCAGGGCGACGGCGGCGAGGGCCCTATGCCCTAGTTTCCGGCAAAAATGGGAAGAGGAAGGGGAGGGGAGCTCGAAGGTACCGGTGATGAGGGCGAAGGGTGATTGACGGCGACCGGCGATGAGAAGGGGCGGTGGTGCTCTTCGGGGTCGACGGCGGCGAGGTTCTCCGGTGATCTCCTCGGCCAACGGATAGGAGGCCGATGACGGGCGATGGACGGCGGGCCCGAAGATGCTGACGGCAAGGGTAGCGGAGGTCGGTGGAGCCGGCGAGAGGCGGCCGGAGCCGAAACAGAGGGGAGGGGGAAAAATTGAACGGCGGCGCTCTAGGAGGCGAGGGCTCGGGCTCTTGTGGCGTGGAGGAACGCGGTGAGGCCGGGTCTTTATAAAGGGGCGTCGGCGGCGAGTTTTTGGCAGGGTAACAGGAGGAAACCCGAAGGTTTCCATCCGACGGCGGTGAGATTCCAAAACGCGCGATCGCTTGCTATACGGGGTGAAAACGCGTGACAATCGTCGGAAGGGGATCGCCGGAGGGTGGGGGGTCGAGATATGGGTGCCAAACGGGCACAGGGGCCGGCCGGCGGCTGAAATTGGAAAGGGGCGCCGGAATCGGAAAGAGGGGATCCCCTTCCGTCGGGGAAGAAGATGCTGACATGTGGGGGCCACATGTCAGTGGGTGCTGGCGGAACCAGGCGTGCCGACAGGTGGGCCAAGGCTGCCAGAGGGAGGAAGGCGAGAGCGGGAGGCTGACGGGTGGGCCGGCTAGGCGCGAGTGGCGGGAGAGAGAGGGAGGGTGCGCGCCGACAGGTGGGTCCCGCCTGTCGGTGGGCGCGGCCGAGATGGGCTGGGCCGAAAGGCCTGGGGAGGGAAAATAGGGTTGCGGCCCATTAATATTTAAAATTGTTTTTCTGTTTAAAATAATTCCAGAAATTTAATTATTTGTTTAAGGCTTGAAGCACTGTTGCTAAAATTTTGTAAAAATTCTCAAAATATTTCTTGGCCTCTAGTTTATCCCATAAAATTTTCAAGTCCAAATTTTGGATATTTGTCTCTGTTTGGCTTTAATAGGGCTCTTTTAGGATTTTCTTTAATAACAATAATTTCAGAAATTCTTTTATTTTATTCCCTTTAATTTTGAGGCTGTTACAATCCTATCCCCCTTACAGAGAATCTCGTCCTCGAGATTCGAAGCGAACCTCGGTAAATCTAAGGGACTGAGTTCTACTGGTGCTCTGGGTTAGGAGGAGGAGTTTCATCAGAAGTAGGCAAGGCGATCTCCGGATCTGGGTTGGTTGAGACCAAATTGGGAATGTCTTTGGTTGTATCTGGTTTCTCTTTGTGGTGATCTGGCGTATGTCCCTCTGGTTTTGGAATGGAAGATGGCACTCGCTTGGGATAGGTGCAGTTGTTGGCGTAGTGTCCTCCTTGGCGACAGTTGTAGCACACAATTGGCTTGCCGTTCCTGTCCCTCTTATATCCGGTAGCTTGTGCTAGGGTTCTTCCGGTAGGTGGTGCTTGGGGTGGGATGTCTGTGCTTGGCCCTCTGAGGGTGGTTCGTGGCTTGGCAGGGGTTGGGGCTTGAGGTGGAATCACTCTGGTTTCTGGTATAATTGCTTCATTCACCAATCTCTGAAAGTTGGCGAAATCCCCGTGGATCAGCTGAAGGGAGAGCTCGTGTTGGTGTTGTTGGAGACGGAACAACTGTGCCTGCTGCTCTTGCATCTGTTTTTGTAGTTGTTGCATCTGGGTAAGCAGTGTGGCGATCAGTTGATTTTGTTTTGTCATCATCTCCGCAGGTGTGGGATGATAGACAACAGGGGTCTGCTGATGTCCAGTTTCACCCACTGAGGCAGGTTGCCTGAGGTGTTTCCGTCGCGTGGGTCTTCTGATCCTTGGTCATTGGCCATCCTGAAGTTGAGGGGTTCAAAAAGAAGGTGCCGTCATTAAGGGGAAATTGTTACTGATTTTATTGCCTAAGATGGATAATTTGACCTATATGCTTTATGTTAGTCCCTTATTACTTTCATACTCATGCCCTATATCATTTTTAATATAAATGACTTATCATGTATTTTATTCACTCAACATTCGTGTTGTAACATTTTTTTATTGATTTGTGTTAGATGTTTTAAGATGAAGTGATGTTGATTATATCTTATTGAATTCCTTGGTACCAAAATTCAAGAAAATTTTTGGGAACACAATTGATGCTTAGGAGAATTTTAGGAAAGATACTCTGGCTAATTTTAAATGAAATTTTTAGGCCCATATTTTAGCTTTCCTCTTTCTTGCTTTATACTAAATACTTTTCCTGAAATTTATTTATTAAGGGGAAATTTTATTTTTAATGCCTCGCAAAAATCGAGGTGTTACAATCCTAACTTCCTTAACAAGAATCTCGTCCCGAGATTCGGAAAGGCTAGAAGTAGAAGGTTAAAGATAGGCTTCAAGTCTGCATTTTCATAGATCGAGCTTGGCTAAGTTAGGGCTTTCTTGACAACTTGTCTTGACTTTATGATTGGAGTTGATCTCGCAGAACGGCGACGAATGAATTATGAGACTAGAGGTAGATTCTCTCTTTGATAATGGGATTATGATTCAATAGGTCTAGGTAAATGAGATTAAGCTTTTATTTCAAAATGTATCGTTCTTGCGATTTCATATATTTATATATTCATTCATGCCTTATTTTTGACATGAATGGTAATACAATCAAGTAACAAGAAAAGCAATCAACCGTAAATCTACGTCTACGGTAGCTCAGGGGACGACTCGATCACGGGCTCGCGGGAGACGGTTGGGGTCGAGGAACTTGACGGTCCGGCGGGTGGAGCACTGTGGGAGATCCTCTTGGGCCTCACGGTAGGGATCCGAAGGGGTTTCTTCTTGCGAGGCAGAAGAGGTGCGATCTCCTCAAAATCCTTCTTCAAGTCTTTGAGCTGCCGGCGGAGCTGGGCATTGACCATGGCGCCTTGGCGTAGAAGCTCGTTCTGACGCCTCAACTCCTCTACCTCAAGAGTCAGCTGGGGGTTCTGCTGGACTTGTCGACGGAGCTCAGCATTCTCGCGGGCCAGGTTCTCCGATGAGTGACGGTAGAAGTCGATGGTGTCGTGCTGGCTATCTGCGTCGAGGACGGCCTCCGTGTGAAGGTTGTCCATAGCCTCCAAGAGTCTCATGGTGCGGGCGATGGCGGAGTTGTCCTGAGGGAGGGAGTTGATGTAGATGCTGCGGTGACTCCCGGGTGTACGCATGGGCATGAAGCGGTAGATGGTGTCGCGAAGGTGGCAGTTGTAGACCAGGCGAAGCTCGGCGAGGGACTGGAGAGCGGCTCGCTGGCTGGCCACCACGAATGAAGGTCCTCCAACTCCATGGGTGTAGAAGGGTGGCTGCGTGGAGGAGGGGCGGATAACAACCGTGACCTCACAGTAGCTCTCGTTCGCATCGGGAAAGATCCCGTGGAACGCAGGCTCATGGGGAAACCCCAAGAAGTCGACGAGCATGCGAAGCTCGCGGATGAATCCGGCCTCGTCACGAAGAGTCCCGCTCATGGTATGGACCGGCATCTACAAAAGAGAGAAAGTTTTTGTGTGAAAATCTTGGAAGATAAGAGGATAAGTAGTTTTTGTAAGAAAATATAGTGGATTTATAAGTCCTAAGGTCAGGTCTGTTTGGCTTCCTACAGTCAAGTCGGCTCTGATACCATCTTGTCGCGCCCCGATTTAATAAATCAGGACTTTATTGAAATTCCATAGAAAATCAATAAAACAAGACGTTCATCATGCGACCACGTACAAATACGAGCAATCATTCACGGTTCGTAGACCGTATTAATACAAAAGTGAATAAAGATGAAGAGAAACTAATAAATCAAAGGGTCCTAGATGAACGCCTCCTTCCAGTCTCGCCTTGACTGGGTCGCTACTCCAGACCTTCATCCTCCTCGTAGTAGACGGGCTCTGATGTTGTAAGTCAACGGGGTGAGTACTGATGTACTCAGCAAGCCACCGAATGCAAATATAATGCAAGATAATAGCAAGGGAGATAGTGGCTAGTTTTGCGGAAGCAGCATATTTGTAAAGCATTAAATGTGAGCAATTTATTAGTACGGAAAAGTAAACATGTGTATGCATCATCATCTTCTAACTCGAGGAGTACGTTTTACCTCCCCGCACAACAGTCCTTACATGCCATGAATAACTCATCCATTCAAACAATTGTAAACTAACTGCGAGTAGTCACACAACCCGCCCTTGACCGTGGGCTCGGCTTTTCGAAAAGATTGATGTTTACTCTGATCAGAGATGTACCACTGTACCCACAAGGCACGCACTCATCACTTACACCGAAGTGTAACGAGATGACCCATTTCACGGGAACTCGTGCCAAAACCTTCCATATGGTCTTCCCCGACTCAACAGCACCCTCTTATAGGTTTCATATGGTGTCCCGACGCGTCGGTGCCCCACCATACCCCCCCTTGAGCCTCCTTTGGTACAAGTCGCCCGCAGGCTAGCCCCTTGCCCCCTCCACTATGGTGCCGAGAGACGGAGTGTTCCACACTTCCAGTTAGGACTTACCCATTAGACTTGTGGTTGGTACGGAAGTGCTTTGCAACAGATCCCGCAGACCGGTCCTTATAGTGCCCCGGGTGCGACCAACCAGTTTCCGAGCTTGCACCCGGAACCCACCATACTTATAACATACCCAACTCCAACAGAGTCCAGAGACAAGAATAACGGGGTATTTCATATACCAGAATCCATCCAACTACGACTCATTCTTTATATCCTATAGCAGTTGTGCCGGTACATTGGGCACTAGCTAATATAATATTTGTAGAGTGACAAGGAGTTAAGGCTCAATAAGCATGGCTTGGGTTTGCACACAAGGACGGGGATCTAATAAATATAAGTGTAGGGCTTGATCTTTGACTAATGCAATATTAACCTATGAGTTATAGCGATAATTTATTAAATCATGGGCTCAATAATGATCAACTGTTTCCACAGAGGTGGTCGATGACTTGCCTTGATCAGCAAAGGGTGAAGGTGGAACCTCGGGATAGAACTCCGGATCTTCGACGACGTCGTAGTCTTCTCGATACGGAAAAGTAAATAAAACATTCAATAAACAATCCAAAACAAACAACCATACTAACATACATTTTTATGTTGGATTAAGTAAAGGAGATAGAGTCTTAACTTTTAGGGTATTGTTACTTAAACATTTAAGATTAATTTTTAATGAGATTCCTTAATTTTTATAGCTTGATATAATTATTCTTCCTAAGGGGGTTTTACTTCTCCCTTTTCAAAGTTGAAGTAAAAGTTATAAAATGACCTTAATGTTTTTATGGCATTAATATAGTGACATTAGGTTATTTAGATCTTCTGAAGTTTGTTATATAAGTTTTAGGATAATTTCATAAAAGGTTGACTTCTTCTTAAATGCCTTAATTAAATGTCCTAAAAGGGCCTTTGCAATATTATTTAGTGGAATAAAGTGGACAAGACGAATATTCTATTTTTATTAAAAATAGTGAACTCAAGTGGTTAGGTTTTTCTGAAGTTATTATATAAGTTGTCATGTCATTTTTATAAAGTGTTTAACTTCTATTATATGCATTACTTAATTATCCTACAAGGCTTTTGCAATATTAATTAATAGATTAAAGTGGGCATAGTGAACATGTTTATTTTTGTTGGATTAAAGCTGTGGAATAAATTCATTAAGTCCTCTGAATTTATTGAATAAGTATTCATGATATTTTTGTAAAGGGTTGCCTCTTTATCCTATGAGTCAATCATTTATTTTTAAAGGGCCTTGAAAATGTTATTTAATAAAATGAAATGGGCAAAATGAATCATTATATTTTTATTGGCTTATAAACAGTGTAAGGGAGTCATTGTGTCCCCAGAAATTAATATATATATTTTTAAGGATTTTTCTGGATTATTTAAATGGAATATTAATTAAGTCCTAAAAGGGGTCTTAGAAATGTTATTAAATAAAATGGCATGGATAAAATGGTCATTCCATTTTTATTATATTAATAACAGTGAAATGGAACTATTATGTCTTCTGGAATTAATTTATAAATTTTTAAGGGTTTATCTGAATTATTTTATTGCAATATTAATTAATTTCCTAAAGGAGACTTTTCTTTATTATTTAATAAGATTATTATGTGCCAAATAAACATATTATTTTTATTGCATAAAAGTGTAGAGGATAAAGAGACAAATTTTCCAGATTTAAATTGGTGAAATTTGGAGTTAATTTGAGCAAGATATGAATTTTGGAAGTTTAAACTATTTTCTGAATTATTTTTAAACCAGAAAACAGTCCCTGGTCCACGGTGAGCCAGGCCCACGGTGGACCAGCGACTGTGCGCGTGAGCCGGGCCATTCAGGACCGTTGGATCAAGATCCATCGGCCTGTGCATGCGCGGGGCGGGTTAAGTGAGATCCGACGGCTCACAACCCTCGATACCCCTTCGGCTAGGATCAAGGGCCAGGATTAAATCCGTGGCTGATCTAATCCTAGCCGTCCCTTCGCAATCGCACGGCGGAGCGCGCGTCCGGCACGTACGCGGCACGGGGAAGACAGGCGTCTTCGTCTCCGGCTCCGGCGGCGCACGGGTGGGAGCAGGGCGACGGCGGCGAGGGCCCTATGCCCTAGTTTCCGGCAAAAATGGGAAGAGGAAGGGGAGGGGAGCTCGAAGGTACCGGTGATGAGGGCGAAGGGTGATTGACGGCGACCGGCGATGAGAAGGGGCGGTGGTGCTCTTCGGGGTCGACGGCGGCGAGGTTCTCCGGTGATCTCCTCGGCCAACGGATAGGAGGCCGATGACGGGCGATGGACGGCGGGCCCGAAGATGCTGACGGCAAGGGTAGCGGAGGTCGGTGGAGCCGGCGAGAGGCGGCCGGAGCCGAAACAGAGGGGAGGGGGAAAAATTGAACGGCGGCGCTCTAGGAGGCGAGGGCTCGGGCTCTTGTGGCGTGGAGGAACGCGGTGAGGCCGGGTCTTTATAAAGGGGCGTCGGCGGCGAGTTTTTGGCAGGGTAACAGGAGGAAACCCGAAGGTTTCCATCCGACGGCGGTGAGATTCCAAAACGCGCGATCGCTTGCTATACGGGGTGAAAACGCGTGACAATCGTCGGAAGGGGATCGCCGGAGGGTGGGGGGTCGAGATATGGGTGCCAAACGGGCACAGGGGCCGGCCGGCGGCTGAAATTGGAAAGGGGGCGCCGGAATCGGAAAGAGGGGATCCCCTTCCGTCGGGGAAGAAGATGCTGACATGTGGGGGCCACATGTCAGTGGGTGCTGGCGGAACCAGGCGTGCCGACAGGTGGGCCAAGGCTGCCAGAGGGAGGAAGGCGAGAGCGGGAGGCTGACGGGTGGGCCGGCTAGGCGCGAGTGGCGGGAGAGAGAGGGAGGGTGCGCGCCGACAGGTGGGTCCCGCCTGTCGGTGGGCGCGGCCGAGATGGGCTGGGCCGAAAGGCCTGGGGAGGGAAAATAGGGTTGCGGCCCATTAATATTTAAAATTGTTTTTCTGTTTAAAATAATTCCAGAAATTTAATTATTTGTTTAAGGCTTGAAGCACTGTTGCTAAAATTTTGTAAAAATTCTCAAAAATATTTCTTGGCCTCTAGTTTATCCCATAAAATTTTCAAGTCCAAATTTTGGATATTTGTCTCTGTTTGGCTTTAATAGGGCTCTTTTAGGATTTTCTTTAATAACAATAATTTCAGAAATTCTTTTATTTTATTCCCTTTTAATTTTGAGGCTGTTACAGGGATGCAGTCTCCCCCTAAACTTGTGCGTTGGAGTGGTCCAAGATGACCGATGTTGAGGTAGTTTCTTCGGGACCTTGTGCCGAAGTGGTTGAAGCGGGGTCAGCTTCGGGGGTTGATGTCGAGGGTAGTAGGGGTTCATCCTCGAAATCTCCGGGATCTTCTTCTTCAAAGATGGTCTGTTCCATGTCGTGTTCATTTGCCTGTTCAAGAGCAGAACTAACAGAAGGGGATGATTCATCAAAAGTCACATCACATGACTCGATGACAGTGTTAGTTTCTAAATTATAAACACGATAAGAATGACCATGTGTAGTATAACCCAAAAAGATCCCGTCAGAAGAACGCGACTCAAATTTATCCAAATTACCACGTTTTAGGATAAAGCAACGACAGCCAAAAACTCGAAGATAAGTAACCTTTGGCTGTCTCCCAAAACGTAGCTCATAAGATGTCAAGTTTAAAATTGAGCGCAAGAATATTCGGTTTGAGATGTAACATGCAGTGTTCATGGCCTTAGCCCAGAATTTTCTAGGAGTCCTATGCTCATCGAGCATCGTCCTAGCCATCTCAACCAAAGTGCGGTTCTTCCTCTCAACGACACCGTTCTGTTGAGGAACCCGCGGAGCAGAGAATTGATGTTCTATGCCATGCTCCATGCAAAAGTCAACAAAGAGACTATGCTTGAACTCAGTGCCATTATCACTTCGAATGAATTTTAATGCACCAGGGAGTTCAGTGAAAAGTCTCAAAGCCAAGCTCCGAAAGTGTGAAAACACTTCATCCTTGCCGGTAAGAAAGAAGACCCAAGAGTAGCGAGAGAAATCGTTGACAATAACTAACACATACCACTTGCCGCCTAAAGAACTAACCCGAGAAGGACCTACAGTGTCCATGTGAAGAAGTTCTCCGGGTTGTTCAGTCATCACTGTGGTGACTGGCGAATGCGAAGCGGCAATCATCTTTCCATGTCGACAAGGAGCGCAGACTAAATTCTTCTCAAACTTGAGCTTGGGCAATCCTCGGATCAGACCTAGGGCACTCAGACAAGCGAGCAACTCAAATATCATATGCCCTAGTCTCCTATGCCACTTCCAAAGCTCAGAGGTAGAATGTGCAACAAGACAGTGAGAAGAACCAGATGACTCAGAAAAATCAGCTCCAAAAACTCTCCCAACTCTAAAGATCTTACACACCACAACGCCATCAGAATTGAGTACTTGCGAAGTATCGCGATGGATTCGCACTTCGAAGCCCTCATCAAGCAACTGAGATACAGAAAGCAAATTGTATCCCAGGTTTTCAACCAAAGAAATATCTTTAAGAGTGAAATTCGAGTTAATTCTTACCACACCTTTACCTTTCACTCTACTCCTTTGATTGTTGCCGAAGGTAATATGTTCCTTTTGCTTGGTTGTGGTAAGGCTGGAGAACCATGTTTCATCTCCGGTCATATGGCGCGAACAACCGGAGTCCATGATCCACGTGCCCTCCAAGCCTCGGTCTGTCGCCTACACATGATAAGAATATCTCGATCGCTCAGTGTTGGGGTGAGTGAAAATATGACGAGGCATCCAGCACTGAGTGACACGAGTAGTAGGCACAGTAAAAGTAGACTGTCTACACACAGGATAATCAGAACGATGCAAAGTGCGAGGTCTACCAACATGCTGTGATCGAACAACTTGACGAGGTCTCCTACTCTGATGAGGTACAAAACTACTCGCCCGGGGTCTACCACCATATGGAACATGGTGAACACCTCAAGGAGCAAAGCCTCTCCGAGAAGCACGAGGAGCCTCGAAAACAGGACGATAGTAAAACTCAGACTCATGCATACCAAAAGATGGGTAATACATGTCCTGGTAACTCATCGCCTGCTGCTGACAGTAGGAACAATGAAAAATTCTCCTAGGGGCACTCTCATGGGTCACAGGAGCAACTCTCACAGGCTCCTTGGGCTTCTGTTGAGTGGTTTTCTTGGGAGGGATTTTCTTGGTAGGAGGAGTAGTTTTCTTAGGTGTCCGAGTAGGCTATTTGGCTGATGGAGTGTCTAACAGAGCTCTCTCTTTCTCTAAGGTAGTGGGTGAGGTGAAAACAGTCTTGTTCTTAATGTCTGAAGGAATCCTCTCAAAACCCAAACATAGAGCTACCCCTGCTCTGTCAGCACACATCTTGGTTTTAGCCAAGAGCAAGTCCATCCTACCCTTTACCTCAGTGCATTTGTTAACCACAGAAAGAAGGTATTCATTTTCAGTCATGAGGTTTTCAGCTCGCTCTCTAACAGTGCCAAGCTGGTCCTTAAGGGTTATGCAGGTGTCACACACAGGCTGCACATCCTTAGAACAACTATCCCTCTCCAATCTAGCCTCTAAGTCATGAACATGCTTATCACGTAAATTAATGCTCTCGCGTAAAAAAGAACAGTTCATGCATTCAATTATATCATGAGGTCTAGAATCAACCACCAAAAGCTGCTTCTGTGCAGTCTCAAGCTCAGAAAGAGTTTGAGCATGAACAGAACGCAACTGAGCAAGCTCACCCATGACAACAGTACAAGATTCACATTTTCATCATTTACTCTAGACTTAAGCATGGCATAATCAGTAGAAACAGATTCTAGCCTAAGTCTAAGGTCTTTTCTTTCTCTAGCGGCTTGCACAAGTAATCTATCCTGACCAAGAACTACTTCATTCAGCTCATCTAGTTTAATTGAAAGCTGGTCATAGGATAGTGGTACCTCGGATGAGTCAAGCTCATCGCCGCTGTGATCGCTGTCGGCCATGAAGCAAAGGTCGGTGAAATCTCGTCCCTTCTTGTCCTTCTTCTCCTCCTTTCTTGGAGACTCCTCCTCCTTAGAGCTCGACTCCTCAGTTGATGAAGTGTCGATGTCGCTGAGAGCAGCAACAAAAGCTCTGAAGCGGCTTTGGCTACTCTCTTAGCCACCTTGTCGTGCTTGCCCTTCACAAAGGGTTTCCTCTCCTTCTTGTGGTATTTAGGGCGCTCACTCTCATCTCTCTTCTTGAGTTTTGGGAAATTGGCCTTGATATGAGAAGTGTCGCCACACTCAAAGCAACCACTAAAACCACTTCTCCTCTGATCCCGTCTCTCATGGTGAAAACGAGTGAACCTTCTGGCAATGAGAGCAAGCTCATCATCATCCAGAGTATCCACCTGCTCCTTAGTGACGGAGACCAGGGAGGACAAAGCAAAACCATCCGCAAAAACACAAGTGCCAGATGTGCTTGGTTCTGCAGTGGTGCCACGGCTAGTGCTAGAAACCAATGCCAATGGTTGTGGCAATGAGTTTCTGTGCACTGCAAGAGATGCCTTGGCAATCTTTGTGGACTTCAGCTTGTTGAAGAGCTCATCACAGGTCAATGTGTCATAACCTGCGGACTACTCAATGCTGGATATCTTCACTTCCCATATGCTACAATCAAGAGCATAGAGAAGCTTGATAGCCCTGTCATGATCATTGTAAGCAAGCGTCCATTTAGACCGCAAGTTACTCACTATTGCATCAAAGCGAGAAAACATGGCATCTATAGATTCACCAGGTGCCTGCACAAATAGCTGATACTGTTGATTGTATGTGCTTTGGTGCCTGGCCTTAATCTGTGTAGAGCCCTCATGAAAAATAGTGAGTGTTGTCCAAATTTCCCTAGCTGTCCTAAGGTGCTACAACCTATCAAACTCACTTCGGCTCAAACCAATGAACAATATATTTCTAGCCTTGGAGTTGTCATTATACTGATCCTTCTCTGTTTGAGAGGTGCGAGTTTCAGGGATGGAGTATTGTGAGTCCACAATCTCCCAAATTGCATTTCCTTGGCTTAGCAAGTAAGCCTCCATGCGCACCTTCCAGTATGCGAAATCAGTCCCATCGAACAGAGGAATTTTACTAACTCTGTCCATGTCACCAACAGATCACAAAACCGGTTAAGGTCAACTGGTGATCTTAACCTGCTCTGATACCAATTGTTGGACCGGAAACGGCGACCAGAGGGGGGGGTGAATGAGAGCTTTTAAAATTTCACACTAAAATAGCCTTCTGTTTTAAATCTGTCTTCTGCGGAACAGGCTTTGAACACAACCTTCGAAGTTCTGGTTCGGAGGTTTTTGACGGCTCCGAACACAGGCTTCGCAAGGAGCAAAAGTTCGAAGCCAAGAGGACTTCGCTCCACTCACAACCCCTAAAAATCAGTCTCTACTAAGTCAGTGCAGGCTCCGCACACAGAGTGCTTCGAGCAGGCTTCGCACTTCACCCTTCGCAAGAGCGGACTACCCTCTGAGGACTTCGACCAAATACTTAGCGACAACAACTGGTGCTGGGCTTCGTACTTCAAAGGTCTAAACGAACACTAAACAAACTTCGCTAGGGACTTCGACACGGGAAGAGAAACGGGCTTCGATCAGTGCTTCGCTAGTAAGCAGCGAGGTCTAACCACAATTTACACATAGCGAACACACTGAAAAGCACACTTCGCTCAAAACACACTTCGCCCAGACAGGCTTCGGTGCACTACCTCGAATCAATAGAAGTCACACACAAAAGAACGAAGTATGCAGCGAGGTATGAAAACAAGCTCAAGCAGAAACTGAACGCAAACTCAAGACTTCGCCGCTTGAATAAGGAACACAAATATTGAACTCACAGGATGAATACAAAGAGTGTGGTGGCTAGCACAGGAGTTCTACAATGAATGCCCAAAGTGTTAAATGTGACCTACCAAGCCCCCACTATTTATAGCCACTATTCACCCATGTGAAATGACTACTGTACCCCTAGGGTTTACACTGGTTTTGTCTCTTCAGAACAGAGGGGTACAAAAGGTAGTCTACTTTATTTGGAGGCTTCTCTGTCAGCTTTGCAGAGGGGACAGCGTTAGCTTTTTGCAGAGCAGACACTGTCAGCCTTTACAGTCTTTGACCCTTCTGAAGCCCCCCTTCACACGCGAGGGGGTACGGTAGCTTCGGTGAGAAGCCTTGAGCCTGATGGCCTTCGTTTCACCGAAGTCAGCCTTCGATACAGTGACGGTTTTGAGCCGAAGCCGTCAAAGCCCTTGGGCCTTCGCACCAACACCTTCGGAGTGGACCACCACGGCTTCGCAGCTTCTCCCAGCTCGAACTCCGTCAGTCCGTGTACCGAAGACATGCATGTCCGATGTACCTCAAGACATCCTCACTCCGGAGGCAGCCTCGCTCCGAAGCAATCTTCGCTCCGAAGCCCCACCTTCGGAATTCCACCCTTCGAAGTCTCTCCTTCGTCCAAGGCCTCCGCATGAAGCATTCCATGAGCACTTCGTCGCAGTGTCTCTCCCCGAGCACACTCCTCGACAAGCCTCACCCAGACCATGCCTTCGATGCACCTCGACTTCTGAGACCTTCATTGGGTAACCTTCGAGTGTCTCCCTCCGGAGCACACTTCAAACACCTTGCCTCTGCTGAGGACTTAATCCACCAAACTCTGAAGTCACTCCATTCGGAGTACCCTTTGAAGTGCCTCGCCTCTGAGGACTTTGTCTCAGAGTACCTTCACCCGGAGCCATGCTTCGCACTTACTGCCTTCTCCTGGCGCACCTCGACCCGAGGTCCAACCTCGACCCCTTCGCAGCCACCGTGACGGAGCTCCATGCTCCCCTGGCATCAAGCCTCCCGCTTGACCCAGGTTCACTCGCCTCCGAAGTCCCCTGCGCACCATAGACAAGCAGACAAGTGTATCCAGTACTCTGGAGACCTCTTCGGGTTAGCAACCTTCGGCACACACTCCGGTGTACCGCCCAAAGTACCGAGACCTTCGGTACAACCTAGTCATCGTGTACTGTCGGACCCTTCCGACAGGCACACTCCGCTGCAACAGCTGCAGCAACCAAAGCCACCGAACCCTTCGGTGAAACAGCCTGCGAAGTCCCTTTCGGTGAACCAACCTCCGAACCCCTTCGGAGGTACCCCTTTGAAACAGAGGGTAAACTTTGTCAATCACTCATCACAGACTCCGAAACCAACCCTTGGTTTCTCAATCTCCCTCTCGGGCAAAAAACCTTATGCAGGGTAAAGGCAAAAACACAAAAACATCAGAAGCAACTCAATGCAACATGCAAAGCAAAAGCATCTCAACATGAAAACCAACTCCCCCTTAACCAAGCAATCCAAAAGCCAAAGAGGGGAATGAGGGTAAAGGAGAGATGTGAGCTTCTGAAACATGAGCAGCTGCAATTATAGTACAAACAAGCATTCGCCTTGAATATCATCTAAAAGTACTAAAATACATCCTCATATGTATATCATCTAAACAAAAGGCATGAGCAATCATTTTCAGATTTTAGCAAATAAAAGCATCACCACTCAGACTAGTATACTAGACATGTCAAGGCATGAGATGCAAATGCTCAACAAGCACACACTAGATAAGCGTATCCCACTTCAAGGTGCTTCAGCAAACAAGATATGCGATGAATTTTAAATTACTCATTTTTGTGCCAAGGGTTACCTGCTAGTCAATCTTATGCTAACCAACCATGCTAAGCCTAGGTTGAAACCATCAGAAGCTTAAAGCAATGGTCTCGGCAAACACTACAACGTCCCGATTCTTACCAAAGTGCTATGGTAAGCCGTCTAGAACAAAAGTGTGACAAAGCAAACCCACCTAGATCTTTTCAAATTTCAACACACAAAAGCATGAATATCATCCATCTTCATTTTCATTTTCATTCAATTTTCATTTTCATTTTCATTCAATTTTGATGAAATCAAGTTGCGTATTAGCATCCAAGTAACAAGGACCTAGCTATCAGGTGTGTAAAAGATAGCAAAAGCACTCAACGCATTCAAGCTAGTTTCTAGACTAAGCAGTGATCGTTTTCAAATTTTCACAAATAAAAGCCATGCTCATGACAATTCTCAGATGAACACATGCCAAGTACAGTCAATAGTATTAAAGACAATACTACAAAGACATAACAAAGCATGTACTTGTAAAAGCAATTAATCATATGACAGAAACTCATGCAATGCTACATAGCTCCCCCTTAAAACATGCTAGTATCTCCCGGATGCTCAGTGAGAGGGTGAGATAAAAATTGTTTTGGAATCCAGCAACACAAAACTCGAGATCCAGGCAAAGTAGTAGACTGACCATGCACAGGAGATAAACCATGATGTTGGGGGAGATAATCCCGACGGCTAAAGGGGGGTCCCACAACCAGGGGGTCCGAAGCCTAGTGCCGGAGGCCACCCTCCGGGAGAAGGATACTGGAGGCCACCCTCTAGGAGAAGGATGCCGGAGGCCGCCCTCCGGCAGAAGGATGCTGGAGGCCGCCCTCCGGCAGAAGGATACCGGAGGTCACCCTCCGGGAGAAGGATGCCGGAGGCCGCCCTCCAGCAGAAGGATACTGGAGGTCACCCTCCGGGAGAAGGATGCCGGAGGCCGCCCTCCGGTAGAAGGATGCCGGAGGCCACCCTCCGGGAGAAGGCCGCTAGAGGCCGCCCTCCGGGGGGGAATTGCCGGAGGCCCTCCCTCGGCCCGAAGTAGCGAACCCAAAGGAAGTGTTGGCGGGAAAAGGACTGGGCGAGTACGCAAGGAGATAGGATCGCGATCCTGTGAACCGTGTCGGGCGGTTGTAGGCAGCGCCCGACACGGCTGATACGCTGTCAGAATCGAATCTTCCTGTCTGTACTATGTATAGTCCGTTTTGTCTGTACTATTGACCGGCGGTTGACCGTGTAGCTGTTGGCGGTCCAGGAGCGCTTGGCCCTCTGGACGGGGCACCTTATAAATACCCCTCAACTGTAGTTGTAATGGACAGGCTAAATGAGCATTGAATACACTACCCTCATTCTCACTAAGGGAACCTGCTGGTTCGATCTGTCGTTTCAACAGTTGGCGCCGTCCGTGGGGACCTTAGTTCATGAAGCTAGCGTCCTCTACACCCACTCACCAAAGCATGTCAAGTCGAAAGGGAGCAAGCACGATTCCCCCGCGCCGGTCAGCCCGCACCGCCGGGGTCGAGCTCGTCCCGATCCCCGACCCCAATCCTTCGGCCCCTGCTGTTGCGCCGGTCGGGGTGCCCTCCCTGGAGCCCACCCAGGCGTCGGAAGGGACACCCGAGGCCGGAGGCCCTATCGGCATACCTGAGCCGACCTCCATCAACCTGGCAGGGTTGCCGGAGGAGCCGCCGGAGCAGCACGCTCCAGGCGGACCCCTGGTGGTGTCCCTTCGGACCGACTATGCCCGCTCACGGGACCCCAACACCGCTTCAGGAGGAAGCGGGAGCCAAGCCGATGCCCTAGCCGCCGAGAACGCTCGGCTGAAGGCCGAACTAGCCTTGTGGCGCCAGGAGGCGTCGCTCCGCCCTCTGGAGCCCCTCCGCGCCGTGAAAGCTGTGGCCATGGCGCTGAGCGACGACGAAGATCCAGCAGACGAAGAAAATCCATCGTACGACGAGGAGTCCCCCCTGCATCCGGATCTTCAGAGGGTGCGCTTCGGCTCAAATTTTCGCGCCGCCAAGCTTGCCAAGTACTCTGGGGACTCCGACCCTGGGGAGTTCTCCCTATCCTATGCCCTGGCAATAGAAGCATCCGGGGGGAGCCGGGACACCATGGCTAAATGCTTCCCCTGGCGCTCGAAGGGATCGCCCTCCGGTGGTTCTGGTCGCTCCGACCCGGGACCATCCATTCATGGGAGCAGTTGAGGAAGAAATTCGTCAACAATTTCCAAGGGACCTTCGTGGCCCCCATGTCCACCGGGAGCCTCTTCCAAGTGAAGCAGCAACCCGGAGAGACTTTGCGGCAATATTCCCAATGCTTTGCGCACACCAAGGCCCAGATCAAGGGGCTCTCAGCTTCCTCCGTCATCGACGCTGCCCCGGAAGGCGTCACCCACCCAGGCCTCCTCGACAAGCTCCACCGGAAGCCCATCTCTTCGGTGGCACAACTCATGACGTACTTCAAGGAATACACCCGGTCCGAGGGGGGGCAGATGCGCCGGCAAGCGATGATAGTCCCTGTCTGGGCCCCGAGTGCCAGGACGTATGAAGCTCCCTCGGACCGCAGCCGGGGAGCGCGCCACGCTTCCGACTTCCGCCGCCAAGAGCCCGGTCGGCAGGACTCCGTCCATCGGGACTCTCGACGAGGCCGAAAGCATCTTCGGGGGGAAGTCCTCAGCATTACCCCCCGAGCCCCCGCCAAGCATCTGCACACGCCCAGCGGAAGCCGTTCGGTCAGAACCACGGCTCCGCCCCGAGCGCCTTCCGGAGAAGCCTTCTACTACAGCATCCACGGCGAGAACCGGAGCCACGACACTGACTCCTGCCGGACCATACTCGCCCTTCGCAGCGACTACCTCGAGCGCAATGCCGGCCGCGGCTCCACCGACGGGGGGGGGTCCCTACCCCTCGCCCAGAAGTGGTCCTAGGTAGTTGGGCACCGCGATGAGCCGGAAGCCATGGCCCCGGCCCTGGAGTTCGGCGGGGGGCGCGGCCCCCAAGCTCGAAGGTGCGCTGGATGGGGGGAAGCGAGTGGTCCTCCCCATATCCGGAGGGGGAGCCCTGGGGGCTCTTTCCAAGCAGCAGCGCCGGGACTACGTTCGGGAGGTCGGACATATCGGCACGTTCCGGCCCCTCGGCCCTCCCGGAGTGGTCCCATGTCCTCATCTCCTTCACCGCTGAAGATGCCTCCGGAGTCAAGTTCCCGCACTGCCGCCCCCTCATCATCTCAGCGGACATCGCCGAAGTTGAGGTGCGTCGCATACTGGTCGACGGAGGGAGTTCTGCTGACATCATTTTCGTGCAGGCCTTCGATCAGCTGTGCCTATCGCGCAAGCACCTACTGCCAGCCTCGCGCCCGCTCCAAGGCTTCACGGGTCCCCCGCTCGACGACCCTGGGCCAGGTCATGCTGGAGGTGACCTTCGGCGACTCCCCCTTCAGCACTGCGAAGAGATCCTGTTCGACGTGGTCGACGCTCCGTACGCCTACAACGCTATCTTCGGAAGGGGGATGCTCAATCGCTTCGGAGCCATCACCCACCACAACTACCTCTGCCTCAAGATGCCGACTCCCGAAGGGGTGTGGTCAGTCCTGGGTGACCAGGCCGCAGCCCGCCGGGTCGAGTACGGCCACTCAGTGCCGTTGGAGCGTGGCAGATTCACAGTGTCCGCGAAGGCGCCGAAGGAGCCGGCCTCCTAGGAGGCGGGGACCCCGGGCAGAAGGGCCGCCCCGCCAAACCTCTCTCGGAGGGGGAAGTCATTACCAAGATCTTGACCCACGAAGGGAAGGAGTACCCGATCAAGTTCGGAGGGGGTCTGGAACCGGAGGTGTCAGCACAGCTCGAAGCCATCATCCGCGGCAACCTCGACATCTTCGCATGGTCCGACAGAAGACATTACCGGCGTCGACCGCTCGATCATCGAGCACTCACTGGTCGTCGACCCGAAGGCATGACCAGTCCGCCAGGGGCTCGGAGACTTTCCACCGAACGGGCCGAGCTCACCAAGGCTGAGACGGAGAAGCTGCTTCGAGTAGGGGTCATCCGGGAAGTGAGTCATACCGACTGGTTGTCTAACCCAGTGTTTGTCCAGAAGAAAACATCTGGCAAATGGCGCATGTGTATCGACTTTACTTCTCTGAATAAAGCTTGCCCCCGTGACCCCTACCCCCTGCCTCGCATTGACCAACTAGTTGACTCCACAGCCGACGCAGAACTCCTTAGTTTCCTCGACGCTTATTCCGGATACCACCAGATCTGGTTAAGGCCCGAGGACCAAGTGAAAACAAGTTTTGTCACCCCCGCTGGAGTATTCTGCTACCTCCGGATGCCCTTCGGCCTCCGCAATGCAGGGGCCACCTTTTCAAGACTAATCTCCAAGGCCCTAGGTCATCAGTTGGGGCGTAATGTGGAAGCATACATGGACGACATTGTCATCAAAAGCACCACCAAGAGCCACCACGGCTCGGACATAGCTGAGACCTTCAATAGCCTCCGGCGGTGTGGAATCCGGCTCAATCCAGAAAAATGTGTCTTCGGAGCACGCGCAGGGAAGCTACTTGGGTATCTCATTTCCAGCCGGGGCATCGAAGCTAGCCCAATGCAAGTTCAGGCATTGCAGAACATGTCCCCCCCTCAGAACCTGAAGCAAGCTCAAAAGCTGGCCGGGCGGTTGGCAGCCCTCGGGCGATTTTTAGCAAAATCAGCAGAGCGAAGTTTGCCCATCTTTAAGGCGCTCCGAGGTTCTAAGCATTTCGAGTGGACCCCCGAGTGTCAGGACTGTTTCCAGCAGATCAAGGAATATCTCTCCGGCCTCGTGGCCCTCGCCACACCCTAGGCCGACAGTCCCTTATTGGTCTACCTCGCCGCCTCTGGCAATGCAGCGAGTGCGGCTTTAGTCCAAGAGGAGAAACTCGATGGGAGGCTAATCCAACGCCTCGTCTACTTCGTTTCCAAAGCCCTCGCCGAAGCTAAGGCTAGGTACTCCGAGCTCGAAAAGGTGGCCTACGCCCTTGTCATGGCATCTCGGAAGCTCCGACACTACTTCCTGGCTCACGATGTCGTCATCCCGTCTGCCTACCCGCTAGGCGACATGTTCCGGAACAAGGACGCCACCGGCCGCATCGGAAAGTGGGCGGTGGAGTTGGCCCTATTCGGGATCTCCTACGTCGCTCGGACAGCCATCAAGTCCCAGATCCTCGCCGACTTCGTCGCGGTGGACGATGGCCCCCAAGCGCGCAGGCACTGAAGCAAGCGAGGGGGTCAGGACCGTCTTTTCGGACGGTGCGTACCAGGCTTCAGGGGCTGGGGCCGGAGCAGTCATCGTCTCCCCCTCTGGCCAGCAGGCCCTGTATTCTGCTCGTCTAAGCTTCAAGGCCACCAACAATATCGCCGAGTACGAAGGGGTCCTCTTGGGTCTCCGCAAGGCGCATGCGCTGGGAGCAGCGCGTGTGGTCGTCAAGACCGATTCCCAAGTAGTGGCCGGGCACATCGACAAGAGTTTCCAGGCTAAGCATCTAGACCTGGCCTCCTACCTCGACTCCATCCGCAAATTCGAGGCATCCTTCAAGGGTATATCCGTCCAAAACATCCCGCCAGGCGGAAAACGGCCAAGCTGACGCCCTCGCCAAAGCCGGGGCAGGAGCTCAAGCCTTGCCGCTGGGGGCTTTTTTCGAAGAGATCATCCAACCTTCGGCGCCCCCTCGCAGCGAGGCGTCCACCTTTCCCTCCTCGGATGAGCCCCCGCCGCCACCCCGGCCAGCTCCAGTCCTGGTACGGTCGATGCCGATTGGCGGGAGCCCATCCTGCGCACGCTCGTGGGCAGCGAAGATGATCATCCCAGCCCAGGCCAAACTCGCCTCCAGCTCCGTGCAAGGTCATTCGAGGTCATCAATGGCATTCTATACAAGTCCGGAGTATGTTCCCCGTTACTCCACTGCGTCTCGCACTCGGACGGAGTGGCCATGCTCCGAGAAATCCACGAGGGGCTGTGCGGGAGCCACCTGGCACCACGGGCCCTCGCGGGCAAAGCTCTCCGGCAGGGCGTATACTGGCCCATTATCATTGCCGATGCCGAAGAACTCGTTCGCACTTGCCAAGGCTGTCAGTGGATGGGGCGGCACAGTCACCGACCCCCAGCAAGCCTGCTACCCATTCCTCCTGTGTGGTCTAGCCCGATGGGGCATGGACCTCATTGGACCACTCCCCAGAGCGAAAGGCAACTTGCGCTTTGCTGTTGTCGCCGTCGAGTATTTTTCCAAGTGGGTCGAGGCGGAGCCACTGACCTCCATCACATCCCGAAGCATCCAGAAACTCTTCTGTCAGAACATCGTGTGTCGTTTCGGAGTACCCAGGCAGCTCACATTGGACAACGGAACACAGTTCAATGCTGGGGCTTTCCGGGCATTCTGCGACGAGTTGGGGGTCCAGCTCTGCTTCGCCGCCGTGCGGCATCCCCAGTCTAACGGGGCCATGGAGCGAGCTAATGGGCACATCCTCTCAGGCCTCAATAAACGCATCGTTGGCTTAGCCAAAGGGTTATGGCCCGACGAGCTGCCGAAGATCTTGTGGTCCATCCGGACAACCACTTCCCGGGCTACCGGCTTCACTCCATTCCGCCTCTTGTTCGACGACGAAGCAATGACCCCAACGGAGCTCCGAGCCGGTTCGCTACGCGTCACAGCGCTCGAGGCCAATGACGAGCGCACCGTCTCCCTCGACCAGGCCGAAGAGACGCGGCTCCGAGCCGTCGCCAACCTGTCCCAGTATCAGAAGGACACCAAGGCATGGTATGACCCCAAGGTCAAGCGCAATGAGTTCCAACCGGGGCACCTCGTCCTTCGCGCGGTGGTCACTCCAACCAAGCTGGGCAACAAATGGGAAGGACCGTACATTGTAACAAGGTCCGTGCGACCGGGCTCCTACCGGCTCACCACCCTAGAAGGCGAGGAGCTGAAGCATACTTGGCACGCGGAGCACCTGAAGCGTTACTTTCCGTAGTCTCGTCAGTGTATTCCGCTAGAAGGTCGAGAAGGCCCCAACGTTTGGGGAAAGTATGGGCAAGCTATCGTACCTTCGTCCGTAGCGTCGGCAAGGTCCTCTGGAAGCTGGATGGGCCCTGACGGGCTAGGGCGGTAGAAGAGGATGTCGATGGAGTTCACCGGGGAGCCCGCTGCTGCCGCGCCGAGCTCGGCCTCTATGTCAGCGCTCTTCTCAACGGCACCGAGCGGGTCAACCAACCCCCCGCGGTCCAAGCTGTCCGTCGCCCTGCTCCCGTGGGAGACGGCGGTGCCCCCCTTCGAAGCCGGTTCGCGCGAGGGAGCGGTCTCGGGATGCGGCGTCGCTCCGGCGATGGGCGGCCTCCTGCCCAGCCCTCGGCGCGGGCTCCGTCGGGCCCGAGCGAGGGGGAGCGTCTTCGGTCCTTCCAGCGCTCGGCCGAACCGACGGGGTCGGGTCTGGAATTATCAAAGGGTTCTCCTGACTCCGACTAGGCCCCGTCGCTGGAACCTCCCACTCGGAGTGGGAGGCGGAGGAGCATCCCGGAGAAAGTTGCCTTGGACCCTTCACTATCTTCTTCTTCTTCTTTGTCGGACGGCGAGGAGAGAGGGCCACCATCGGGGTCGCCTACCTTCCTCTTCGAAACGTCCCGGAGGACCTCACCCTCCGGAAGAGGCGGAGGCGAGAGCTCGAGCGCCCCCCACACTCTGTTGGAGCACTCCCAAGAGCCCACCAACTCCAGTCACCGGGTGCGTTCGGCCGCGGTAGGGACTCTGAGAATCCTCTCTGTCATGCGGGCCACCTCCTCGGGGGTCCGGGCAACGAGTGACCCTACATCTGATTATCAGGACCGGAGCACCCTTCGGACACGAAAGACGGGAAGGAAGCTGATGGGGATGGACACTTACCAAGCTGGCGGGAGAGCTCCGCTGGCATCGACTCGTCCCGGCTGCTCCGGAGCGATGCCGGCCATTCCTCCTTCAACGGAGGGATCTCGAGGGCCACGAACTCCTCCGCCAAGTCGCGCATGCTCATTCGGCTGGCGATGATCTGGAGAAGCTGGATCCTCGCGGAAGATCAAGCCAGCGTTGGTCTCGATGCGCGCTTCCCTCCAGAACCAAATGTGGCGCGGGATCCCGGCGAGGCCGGAGCTAAGCCCCACGCGGACGTAGAACCACCGGTTCACCCACTTTGAGTACCACCTTTCATTGGTGGCCTTCGCTGGGAAGGAATCCGCGTACTTCCTTCGGAGCTGGAAGTTATGCTTCCGAAGGCCAGTATCTGGCCTCATTTCTTCTTCGGCTGGCAGAGAGCCTCGTGCATCTCCGCGAAGACCTCCGCCCTCCCTTCGCAGCCTTCGGCGCGCATGGCCCACTCGAAAATGGCGAGGCGGGCCACAGCGTTGGGAGATAGTTGCGGGAGCTCCAGGTGGAACGCGTCCAGCACCCCGGCGAGGAGCTCCGAAGCGGGGAACCCTAGCCCCGCGTCGAAGAAAGCTTCAAAGACGACGACCTCGCCTTCTCGCAGCTGCGGGGCCGTTCTCTCGGCCCGGCTTCCTCGCCGGCGTCTCAAGACCAAGGCGGGCCCTGGTGGCTTGCTCGATCGATGCCTCTGTACACGCAGACGGGCCGAGCTCCAGGGTCTGCTCCCGAAACCGCTCTGAGGCGGGGCGGAGCTCGCGCGCGCCACGCGTCTCCGACGGGTCCGTCGCTGTCGCCGCCACCGCTGCCTGCCATCTGGCGTTGCAAGAAGCGCGGATCCATCGCCATTGCTGGAACGGCGCTCCTCACCATTGCTCAAGGAGGCGAGAGGGGACTTAGAGCTCAGGAAGCATGACGAATGTTGGCTGAAGTGGCTAGAGTGGGCGTAGCAAAGTGAAGAAGGGAGAGCAGGCCACGCGGCGGGTTATATTTAAGCGCAAGACCGTCGGTTCCCCTTCTGGTTCGATCAGCGTGTGAACGCGGCGGTTGCATGGCACCGCATTTAAGGCCAAACCGGCGCATCGGGGCACGGCGGCTCCCTGGCGGTTCGCCTCCCCGATGCTATTTGCACACGCATTAACCGCTTCTAGCGGCGCCTGGCCGCCTCCTCGGGGCCAGAGGCCCCTAGTCAAAGGTGCGCATGCACCAGGCGAGCCCGGTCGCACGCCTCTCAACTCGTCGGAAAGAGGATTCGAAACGGTCCTCAACCTCTGGGCCCGGCCACGCCTCCCTGCTCCGGAGCTCCTCCGCGTTCGTCGAAGAGGGCCGCGCTGCGGCCAGATCCAGCACCCCAATGTAAGTTACGTCCTTATGAAAGTTATCGGAATTATCATGTGCGCTTCCACCCTCTCTTAACGCAGGGCTCCCGAGAGGAAAGAAGCGAGGGGCTACTGTTGGGGGAGATAATCCCGACGGCTGAAGGGGGGCCCACAACCAGGGGGTTCGAAGCCTAGCGCCGGAGGCCACCCTCCGGGAGAAGGATACCGGAGGCCACCCTCCAGGAGAAGGATGGCGGAGGCCGTCCTCCGGCAGAAGGATGGCGGAGGTCAGCCCTCCGGAGAAGGATGCCAGGAGGCCGCCCTCCAGCAGAAGGATACCGAAGGTCACCCTCCGGGAGAAGGATGCCGGAGGCCGCCCTCCTGGCAGAAGGATGCTAGAGGCCACCCTCCGGGAGAAGGCTGCTAGAGGCCTCCCTCCGGGGGGAATTGCCAGAGGCCCTCCCTCGACCCGCAGTAGCAAACCCAAAGGAAGTGTTGGCGGGAAAAGGACTGGGCGAGTATGCAGGGAGACAGGATCGCGATCCCGTGAACCGTGTCGGGCGGCGTAGGCAGTGCCCGACACGGCTGATACGCTGTCAGAATTGAATCTTCCTGTCTGTACTATGTATAGTATGTTTTGTTTGTACTGTCGACCAGGCGGTTGACTGTGTAGCCGTTGGCGGTCCAGGAGCGCTTGGCCCTCTGGACGGGGCGCCTTATAAATACCCCTCAACTGTAGTTGTAATGGACATGCTAAAGGAGCATTGAATACACTACCCTCATTCTCACTAAGGGAACCTGCTGGTCCGATCTGTCGTTCCAACACATGATAAAAAGTCCATGGTCTAGAAATAAAGCGCGAACCTGGAAATCGACGAGGTCTCCAAACCTGTCGAGCATCAAAGCCTCTTACACGTGGCCTATCACCATATGAAGCATGGTGTACACCACGAGGGGCATAATCACTCTCAAAACCATGTGGGGCCTCAAAATCAAGAAAGGAGCGGAAAGCATACTCACGCAAATCAAGTGAAGAATAATCATTAAAGTCCAAAGCATGAGCACGACGTTCATCTTCCATGCATCGATAGCAAAAACCAATCAAATTCCCTACACGATGACAATAAGCGCAATGAAAACTTTCATGGGTGTAGGTTTATTGGTTTCTCGCGAGAACCTCACAGTTTTCCTAGATTTTTGCTTGGAGTATGTCTTGAGTGAAGAAATGATTATCTTTTTGGGTTGGGTAGGATTTTCGGCTTTTTGAGGTGTGTCTAACTGGGCTCTCTCTTTATCAAGGGTAGTAGGTAGAGTGAACACAGTTTGGCTTGGAGTCTTAGAAGAAGTTCTCTCATAACCTAACCTAAGAGCAAACGCTTCCCTGTCAGCGCAAATTTTTGTTTTGTCCAAAAGCAAATCCATTTCCCTTTCCCTTCAGTGCATTTGTCTACTATGGAAATCAAATAATCATTCTCACACTTCAGCTTTTCTACTTGCTCTCTAGCAAAGCTGAGTTGGTCCTTAAGGGTGATGTAGATGGGACATGCCGGCTGCACATCCTTAGACCACTGAGCACTCTCCAATCTAGCCTTAATCTCATCGATATGCTTATCTCTCAACTAACGCTTTCAAACAGTAAAGTGAAGTTTAAGCATTCATCGATGGTACAAGGACTAGACTCCACCACCAAAAGTTGCTTCTGAACATTTTCAAAATTTTCAATGTTTTGATCATGTAACATACGCAACCGAGCAAGTTCATCCATAACGATAAGACAAGACTCACAATCAGCAATTTCTGACTTAGACTTCAACAACGCAAGCTCATTAGAAAGTGATTCAATTTTAAGCTTTAGTTCCTTTCATTCTTTAGCAGCAAGTTTAAGCAGTCTATCTTGTGAAATGATTGCATCATGTAATTCATCGTTTTGAACAAGTAATTGGTCATGTGATAGACTAACCTTAGATGAGTCAGGCTCATCGCTGTTGTACTTGTCATTGGTCACGAAGCAAAGCCCGTTGAAGTCCTTCATCTTTTCCTTCTTTTCTTCACTCTTGTAAAATTATTCTTCATCAGAGCTTGGCTCTTCACTCGAGGTGTTGTCGATGTCGCTGAGTGTAGCCACAAAAGCTCTAGACATCCTTTTTCCACTTTTCCTCTTTTGCCTGTGAAGAAGGATTTTTTGTCTCTTTTCTAATGTTTGAGTTCATGTTCATTCTTTGAGTTTAGTTTTGGGAAATTTGATTTAATATGATTAAGATCACCGCACTCAAAACACCCTCGAAAGCCTCCTCTTCTTTGATCTCTTCTATCATTGTAGAACCTAGTGAACTTTTTGACTATAAGAGCAAGATCTTCATCGTCCAATGTGTCCACTTGTTTCTTTGTGATAGAGCCCAATGAAGACAAGACAAAGCCCCTAGAAACATTGCAAACTCCAGACGTACTACCTCCATATGAGGTGCCACTGCCAAGACTGGAAAACAAAGCAATTGAAGGCAACACAGCTTTTCCAGCTCTTGGTCGAGATGCCTTGGCGATCTCGGTGGACTTAAGCTTACTAAAGAGTTCATCGCAAGTCAAAGTGTCAAAGCTTGCCGACTCTTCAATACTTGAGATCTTCACCTCCCATATGCTACAATCAAGAGCATAGAGAAGTTTGATTGCCCTATCGTAGTCAGAGTAAGCCAAAGTCCCAGTGGTGAGTAAATTACTGACAATCCCATCAAAACGCGCAAACATAGCATCTACCGATTCACCAAGGCCTTGCATGAACATTTGGTATTATTGATTATACGTGCTCTGCCTCCTAACATTAATCTAGATAGTGCCCTCATGAAAAGTACTCAAGGTCGACCAGATTTCTCATGCAGTCCAAAGGTGCTGGACCCTGTCGAACTCATTGCGACTCAGACTAATAAAAAGAATGTTTCTAGCCTTGCTAATACATTCATATTGTGCCTTCTCAGTCTCTGAGGTACGAGTGTCAGGAATCACATACTGGGATGCAACAATTTCCCATATCGCACTTCCTTGGCTAAGCAAATAAGCCTCCATGCGCACCTTCCAATAAGCATAATCTCAACCATCAAACATTAGAATCTTAGTGTTCCTTTCCATGTCGCCAAAACAAGGATCGCAAACCGGTTAAGGTCAACTGGTGATCTAACCGGCTCTGATACCAATTGTGGGATCGGAATGGCGACTAGAGGTGGGGGGGGGGTGAATAGGCGCATCAACAATTTCTCGCGAATATGATGGCATGTTCAAAACACCCCAACACACCTCAACAAAATCCAAAATTCAAGTCTGAATCAATCAGTGCAAATCAGAGCAAAAACGTATTTTAAAAACTCAGTTCAGACTAAATCGGAATTTCAAATGTCGAACTATCCCTGTCGGACTTTGAAGTATCGACTGCCTCAGAACTTCAAAATGAAACCCTTATCTCAAGGACTAGAATAACTTTTACTCAACACTGAATTCAGATTCTAATCAAACTCTATATTTCCGAATAGCAAACCAGTAGTAAACTTGATAACTGAGTTCAATCAGAAATTTGAAACATTCTACTCAAACTTTGAGATTTGGACAGATTTCAAATGGTTAGTTCAATTCAGATTTTGATTTTAGACTATTTAGAAAACAGCACTCACTCCATTTTCAAAACTGATTCAGAAAAATAGTTTAACTCAGAACATATTTCATATTTGAAAAATTCAAAACAACACACTTCAGATTTTCAAACTCTTGCTAGAGATTAAACTTCACAATAGATGTAAATCTGAAAACTGAATTCAGATTCACTAAAGATTTGATTTCAGAATACAGAGCAAATTTGATTTTGACACAACACTCTTCAACCGGATTTCAGAATGTATTGGTTGAACCAAACAACAATCTCAACTCAAGGATTAAAACTAGACACATAGCTTCTCACTGAAAATGATAAACAGATTTCAACCAATTTCACAATTTTAGAAAAGCAAACTGAGTTGAAATATTAACTCCAGAACATTGACTCAGTTTGAAAAACTCAGATTGGTTATGGAATTCAACTGAATTTTCTATTTCCATACAATTTGTAGCACATACTGAACAAATACTTAATATGAAGCAACCTTTTCATAAAGATCCTCTCAGGAGTGAAGAGAGGACCAAAATTATACAATCGGATCTTTCTGAATCACAAATCTCAAGATTCAAAAATGAATTTCAACCAAACTATCACATAGAACATTACTCTAAATAGCACTTGGACTGAATGCTACTATTCAGTAAAACTACTTTCAGTACTGTATTGAAACAGATTCCAAATTCAGATTACTTCTGAAAATATACACGGATAGTACATAGATTAAATACAAAATTGATCTAGACTCCTGGTATGAAACTGAATTTCAGAACAAGTGTTTCATTCAGTGAATAGCAAAAATTCAAACCAGCTAAAAACAGCAATCTGAACTGAAACAGAGTCAGAATTTTAAAGAAAAACTCTGCCTTAGATTTAAATTTGTATTCCAGATTTAACAAGTTATCAATTCAATACGGAAATCATTTCAACCATATTCATCAATCAATCAGTTTCAACATCAAGGATTCAGGATCAAACATTCAGTGAATACATGTAACTCAAAGGAATTTAGCAATTATTAGAATAGAACTACACAGAAATTAGTCTAACTCTAATCATCTTCAGGACAGATCACTTGAACAGGGGTCTTCTGATTTCTTGTGAAGAACTTGAAGAAAGATCTCTTGATCAATTGCTCAAATCATATTAGGAATACTAGTAATCAAATTACTCAGAAAAAACTCAGATCAAACTTGTTCTGAATAGGCAGTGCAGCAATAACAATAAACAAATTCTTGACACTGAATAGTGCTCTTGGATCATGAATAGTGATTGCAGAAGAGTTATCAAGAGAAAATCTCCATCATCAAAGATTAGATGAATATATAAGCATATTTCAGAAAGTAAAATGATCTCAGCACATATATTTTTCACAACTTTTCTAGCAAATATGGCAGTCCATGGCGCTAGAAATAAGAACCACAAATTTGAAAATATTTGCACCAAGATACATTCACAAATGATTTGCTCAAGAAATACTTCAATGATCAGCCAAAATATTGATGAACACTTGAAGTGACATTTCATCAAACATATGAAAGGCTAGACCAAAACTGAAACTAATTTCAGAGAAATTTTTTCAGCACTGTGGTGCCTACTTTGAGCAGCAAAATAATTAAGAAGAAATCATAGACACATGTTGTAACTTTCGAAAATGGATCATTCAAACTATTCCCAACAAAAGTTACATAAACTAGATTCTCTAGAAAACGCAACACAAAAATGAATTCATCCACAGAATCGTACCTGCACTGGAGCCAGGAATTACAGTGAACAGTATTGCTGATTTTACTGTTTTAGATCCGAAAATTCATCGAGCACACTGTTCCTCGTCCAAAGCTGCTTCAAAACCAAGTTTTCTCATGTATTTTCATTGCAAAATTTGTCTCTAAAGCTCTCTAATGATTCAGCCAACTTGGGGGATAATATCCTACCAACTCATGTTCTAGAAGCCCACATTTTACACATAGACCCTTAGTAATTTCAGAATTAACAATTCTTAAAATTACCCTATAAACTAAAAGTAAAATTGCAAAATGACTCTACCTTTAATATAATTTTAGAGTAGAACCACTCTAAAAATTATACCAAAAGGTTACACTACAAAACTGAAATTTTAAACTAATACTAGACACCTATTTATTGAATTAACAAAACATTTAACATTTCGACGGTTTTCAGCAAAAACCGACAAAGCCTCTCAAACCTTCGACTCGTGACACCGCTTCGTGATTCCGAGTGCCGACAAGCCACTTCCACTCTCGATCCCCTCGAGCCGCCTGAATGCTTGTCCTGGCCTCCCTCTTGCGATCCCGATCGACACGCCGTCGTAGTCAGTCGTCCGTCCAAGTCTCGCTCCGTCTCTTTGTCCACTCTTGAGATCTTCTCCAACTTCGCCTGACCTCCCTGATCCTCTAGCATCAAGCTCCCCGCTTGACCCTCGATCACCCGCCATCGACAATCGGTCAGCATGTCCACCATGCACAAACAAGACAAGCCAAAACAAGAACGCGACGAACCACCGAAACCCTCGGCACCCAAATCTCCATTCCACATCGAAACCCTTGATGCACTCAAACCACTCTCAATCACTCAACCGCTCCGATGCTCATCCTTGTCAATCACTCATCATCCATACCAAAACCTACCCTTGGTTTCTCAAAGAAGTCATCTTCCTCGTGGTGAGATCAAGAAAGGGAGGAGAGGACTCTTGGGTCCTCCTCCCCTTATATAGGGCTGAAAGTCCCCTGGGTCATGCACATCTTGGAGCCCCCAAATTAGTTACAACTAATCCTTATTCGTAACAGATCCAATCTGATACCTCACATTGGAACTTGCGATCCTAGATCAGAACTTCCGACAAGGTATTTTTCAAGTCTCCAAATTCAGCACGACACGCAACAGATCCAATCTATTTATCCCACCTCGGAACTTCCGATACCATATCAGAACTTTTATTAGTACAAAAATTCTCCAATTCTGAATTGGAACTTCTGGCTCGTCGAAACTTCTGATACCATATCAGAACTTTCGAAGCAAAAATTGCTCTCTGTATCGAGACTAGAAATTAACCGGAACTTCCGATACTCACTATCGGAACTTCCGATCTATGGAATTTTTTTGGGCATATCCTTCACTTAGGGCCTGCGCCATAGACTTTGGTCGAATGTGGGACAAGAGTTTGCCGTATGCAAAGTTCTCCTAAAACAACAGCTATCTAGTCAGCCTGTAGATTTCACCGTTCGAGGCGTTATATGGACGTAAGTGTCGAATGCCGCTACTATGGGATCAAGCTGGCGAATCTAGTTGTTTGGTATGGAAATTATGCGAGAGGCCAAAGCTAAAGTCAAGATCATCAGAGACTGATTGAAGATAGCCCAGTCCCGCCAAAAGAGCTATGCCGACAATCGACGCAGAGATTTAGCATTCGAAGAAGACGATTATGTCTATCTTCGAGTCACTCCCCTTCGAGGCACTCAGAGGTTAACATGAAGGGAAAGTTAGCTCCTCGTTACGTTGGTGCTTTTCTGATCCTCCGTCGTCAAGGAGAGGTCGCATACCAGCTGGAGGTACCTCCCTCCTTAGCCGGAGTACATGATGTGTTTCACGTCTCCTAGTTGAAGAAGTGTCTATAGCAACTCGATGTTCAAGGAGACTTGACCTATATCGAGAAGCCCATCCGGATCCTAGAGGTCAAGGAAAGAGTAACCTGGAATCGAGTAGTCTGTTTCTGCAAGGTTCAGTCGAGTAACCATCCTGTCGAAGAAGCCACCTAGGAGAATGAAGATGACCTGAAAGCCCAATACCCCGAGCTATTCTAGAAACCTTCTGAATCTTGGGACGAGATTCTCTGTAAGGGGGGTAGGTTTGTAACATCCCGAATTTTCTAGAGATAAGTAAATTCAGAAAAATATATTTTCCCAAGAAATAATTAAATTTGATTCTCTTTAAAGCTGAAAATGTACAAATAAGTAAATATCTAAAGATATAGTCCAAACCAAGGTCTGAGAAAATTATATTGTGTTCCTAAGACCAAGATACAATTCTGAGAATGTTTACAAATTTTTCGAATCTTTGCTGCTAGCTCAGAAATTTTAAACTATTTTTAGCAATTATTTCTATTCATAAATGAATTTAAACAGTATTGGGCTGCTCCCCTTCCCTTTATCTCTCCCCGGCTGGCCCGACCCATCCCTCATGTCGAATTCTCTCTCACAAGCGGGCCCCACATGTCAGTGCGCTCGGCCTCACACCCGAGCCAGAGGCCCACCTGTCAACCACCCCCTCTCAGTGCAAGCATCGGCCCCACTTGTCGGCGCCGACCGTTAACCCTTACGGCCTCTCGCTCTCGCTGACCAGTGGACCCCCCTATCAGTCGTCTTCAACCTCGCACTCCTGAGATCCCCGACCACCGCTGTAATGCCTGAGCGCCTCCGCCGTGGTCCCGAGCACCGCTTAACACCGGAAGGTTAATCCCCATAATGCCAGCACTTGATTACCATCGGATTCCCTCGCCGTTAAGCCCCGAAGCGCAGCAATTAGGTGAGTTAAACCTCGCCGGCGTAAATGGGTTTAATCCCTCGGCTCTCCTTTTTCTGCCACCGTTCGCCATCGCCGAAGTAGTATAAAAGGACCCCCTCGGCACACCGTGACCAGCACACCCCCCAATTGCCTTCCCTTGCCAGAATTGAGCGCCTCAGTGTTGTTTTTGCGCCGCCCCTCTATCCTGTCTCCAGCCGCCGCTCGCCGTCACTAGAGTTCGCCTTCTTCGCCGTCGACGCCCTCTTCAGGACCGCTGTTGCCTCCCTGACCTTGGCCCCCACACCGCTCAAGCCCCTCGCCGCTGGAACCCCATCGCCGCTGAGGATCCAAGACTTCACCGCTGCCCCGCTCGTCGCCGGCCTCGTCCCGTCGACCCTGAGCCACCCCATCGGTATCCTTGTGATCCCCTTGTTACCTTAATTCCATTTCTAGCTTTAGCTCGCCATCCTAGCCTTCACCGCCGCTGCTATGCCCGCCACCATCATCAGCCGTCACTAGAGAAGACAACCGGCACAGGTAACTACCCTGTGCCATGTCGGATCTCACGACGACTGCACGATCGCAATCGAACGACTGTAATTAAATCGCATAAGAGATTTAATCCTGGCCGCTTGATCTGAACAGTTCATTTTCACATAAAGCCCGCCGGCAAACAGCATAGTGTCGTGAACCCATTCCTCCGTGGACCGAAGGCTAAATTAGGATTTAAAATAAATTCCAAAAATTTATTTAAACTTTAGAAATTAATATCTTGCTCAAATTAACTCCAAATTTGACCATTCAAATTTCTGAAGGTTTATCTTTTTATTCTCTTCATTTTCATCCAATAAAATTTATACGTTTACTTTGGATATTTTATATTATTTAATTAGGATTAAAATAAAATAGAAGAAATCATTTTCTAACTTCAAAAATTAATAACTCCTTGGAATTAACTCTAAAAATTACCATTCCAACTTCAGAAAATTTTCCTTCTTGTTATCTTCAGGTTTATCCAATAAAATTTATATGTTTATAGTGAACATTTAACATTATTTAATTGGGACTAAAAATAAAAGTTGAAGAAACAATATTATAACTTCAAAAATTGATAACTCCCTTAAATTAACTCTAAAATTTTCCATTTTAATTTCAGAAGCTTTATCTTTTTATTCTCTTCAACTTTGTCGATAAAATCTATATGCTTGTATTGTGATTTCATATTGTTTAATTTATTGTTATTTCTCATTTTGCGTACCATAAAGATTACAACGTCGTTGAAGAGCTGTAGTATTTTCCCAAAGCTCACCCTTCTACTTTCGCTGAACAAGGTAAGTCACCAACCCCATTTTGAGCATATTGAACCCAGTTTTTAATTAAATATCGCCAAAACTCATAGGATATATTTGCATTAGTCAAATGAATAACCCTACATTATATTTATCGGATCCCGAACCTTGATGTGCAAACCCAAGCTATGCTATCGAACCTAAATTCCTTGTTACCAGTATACTTATTAATATTAGAAGTGTCCAATGTATCGACACACCTACTATAGGCTTAAAAACGAGTCGTAGGTACTTGGATTCTGATATATGATCCCTATGTCTCTCATCCCTGGTATTTTGTGGGTATTGGAATTGGTTTGATAAGTTAGCATGGTGGGTTTCAGGTGCAAGCAAGGGCATTTATTAGTCACACCCGGGGCATTATAAGGATCAGTCTGCGGGATTAGTCACAAAGCACTTCCGTACCAACCACAAGTCTAGTGGGTAAGTCTTAACTAGAGGCATGGTTCGTTCCAACCCGAGGCACTATGTGGGGAGGGGCAAGAAGCACCTGTGGGTGGCTTGGGCCATGTGGCACAAAAGGGGGCACGCCGTTGGTCCAGTGCATCGGCACACCGGTGAAACCTATAGTGTGTGTCATTGAGTTGGAGTGATTCATGCTAACGGTTTTTAGCTTGAGTTCCTATGACTTGGGTCATTGGACACAATATGGTGTGCGGGAATAAGTGTCTCGTGGGTATAGTGGTACATCTCTGATAAGAGTTAAATCTTTTCGAAAAGTCGAGCCCACGGTCAAGGGCAAGTGGAGTGACATCCCACAGTTAGTGTATGTTTGAGAAGTGTTGCATGATTGGTTGGGCATGTAAGGACTGTCGAGCGATGAGGGCTGACTGTACTCCTTGAGTTAGAAGATGTTGCATCATCCATGATTTAAATATTTTGTATGAATAAACCTGACTCACATTAAAGGCTACAAGACAAAAATGTATTTTTCCGCATTTTAAGCCATGACCTCCCTTTGTTATTACCTTGCATTATTATTGCATTTCTCGGTGGCTTGTTGAGTAGTTTTTTATTCACCCGTTGGAAAAACACTTTAGAGGCGTAGTACAATGAGGATGGTCTTGAGTAGCGACCTAGTCAAGGAAGCAACCCTAGAGAAGATGTTCATCGAGTTTATTATTTTCATAGTTTCTTTTATTTTAACACTTGTGTAATAATGTGGTCTGCAAGCCACGAATGTTTGACATATGTGCGTTGTCGTGTGATGAACATCTTGTGATTATTGATTTTCTATGGAATTTCAATAAAGTTTGGGTCTTAATAAATTGTGTGCTACAGGTTAGCAAAGGGGTTATGGACTGAGGAACTCCCGAAGATTTTGTGGTCCATTCGGACCACCCAGGCTAGGTCTACAGGTTTCACTCTGTTCGGTTTACTATTTGGAGACGAGGCCATGACAGTGATGGAGCTGAAAGGTTGATCCCACTACACTACGGAGCCAGAAAATGAAGATGAAAGGCGTGCTTCACTTGACCTCGCCTCAGAGACAAGGCTCCGAGCTGTTGCCAATCTAACGAAGTACTAGGTACAGA